>JAOTQJ010040009.1:0-15241 GCA_025642045.1 Solanum sejunctum
CACACAAGAAGTACAAGATTCAATATACTTAACAAAGGTTAAGAAATCCACTTGCCTTATATAAAGTCTCAAATCACGTCAATTCTGAAGCTATTCCCTTTTTATGACACTCTATTTCACCAAGATCTATTCAAATATAGAATCATAATTATATAATAAATCTAATGACACTAAAATTAAGTAATTCAGTGAAAAGGGTAAAATGGTCTAAAATAATTTATCATCAGAAAATATTATTAGAATCTGAAAATTTATACATGAAAATGTTTCACAAGTGATAAGGAATTCAATGGCAAAAAACCATTTCAAAAATGGAGCTAATGTGAGGAAGAGATTGCATGTTAAAGTTTTTGAAATACATTAAAAATACAACAGCAAGATCTGCAGATTTTACCTCGTATGACGTAACAAAGTCAATTTTTAAAGTTCCCAATGTGTTCTCCTTAGAAAAATATACAATTTAGCCTTTTGAATCACTCAAATCTGATCAAAATTGAAAGAGAAATCATTGGTTAAATTTTGAAAGAGAAATAAATGGTATACTTAGTCCAACAAAGTTGTTGAGTCTATTACTCACCCTCTTCAAGGAATTAAAATTCCTCATGACAATACTGTCATTCATGCGTCTCCTTTCAAGCTCAAAAGCGATAAACCACAAGGTTTGCCGGTCAACTCACACTTTGACAAAATCATTGAGAAGAATAATTATACCAATAAATTGTTGTATACTGTTTCTTAGCAAATTGAAGAAATAAAACCCAAGAGTGTTTTCTCTGTTCCGGCTCCCAGCTCTTTTAGCCCCAGTACTAGTAGTACGTTATTGGTTTGGGCTTCGCTCCAAGGCGGAGGGGTTTTTCTAACTCTTTGGTACAAAGGTTCAGAAACCTGTCTAATATTAGGGATAAAGTCTGCGACATAATTAAGGCTTCCTAAGAACCTCTGAAGCTGGGTTTTTTCTTTAATCTCATCAGGAAATTTAGTGGAGAACTCTATGGCTCGACAAATGGGTCTATGGGTACCTTGGTATAAACTCTGTCCTAAAAACCTTATAGAAGTTTGAAAGAGCTTAATTTCTTAGAGCTAACAACCAGACCATTACTTTTGATAATGTTAAAGAAATTATTCAAATGCTTGAAATGAGAATCAATGTACTCAGAGAAAATTAATACATCATCAATATAAACAATAGACATATAACTATAAGGATTGAAACTCAGAAGTAGCATTCTTTAATCTGAAGGGCATCACATTCCACTCATAGTGACCAAAGGGGACATTGAAAGTAGTTTTATATTTATCCTTCTCAGCAATTTGAATTTGCCAGAAGCCAGATTTCATGTTGAACTTGCTATAAAGATTTTCTTTATAAGTTCATTTAAGGAGATCCCTCTTATTAGGAATTGGATGTCGAATCCATTTAAGGACAGAGTTCAAAGGCTTGTAGTTGATTGCTAGCCTGGGGCACCTCTTTCCTTCTTTGCACTATTATTGACATAAAAGGCAGAGTAACTCATGGAGAGTTAGAGGGATGAATGATACCATTTTTTAATAGATGATCAATTTCCTTTTTACAAACTTCTAACATTTCCTGATTCATTTGAATTGGTCTAGCCTTAGTAGGTATAGCCTGGTCATCAAAATCATCAACGTATGGAAGCTCAACATAACGCTTTTTTATTTTCCAAAAAGCAGTGGGCAAATCAAAGCAAATTTCAGCTTTAAAGCTTTTTTGAAGAGAATTATCTTAGAGACCATTCCCTGGGTTTTTAAAATTTTCTTGATTTTTTCAACCTTAATTTCTACCTGTAAAAAAGAAATTTGGTGAGAAAGACAGTTAATTTTGAAAATAGTTTTATCTTTAAGAAAAGAACTTTCTTAAGGAGAGAAGGATTTAACAAATGGAAAGAAAAACTTTTGATTAAGGATGCAAGCATGAATACCATCAAAATCATCAGCATATGATTTCAATTGATTAATAAAAGGCAAATTCAGAATAATATCTTTATTGATATTTTCTGTAATGACAAAATCATTTGTACAACAGATATTGTTGTTACAGACATGCGCTTTAAACAACTTATAATTGATTTTCATCCATTCTCCTGTAGCGGAGTATAGACAAGTAGCATTTTTTTCTAAGTACTTCAGAGGAATGAGGCCTTTAACAATACACTTGCAATCAGTGCCACTGTCAAGCAATGCAATCTTATTGAGGACTAAGTCCTTAGCAATGACCAACTTAATCGGTATATGCTGACTTAGTGATTTGATGGTAAAGACAGAAGGATAAGATTCAGGAGGAGAATTAGACACAAGATGTTCTCCAGGGGATTTTGCAAGATGATCAGTTTTAGGGAATGCAGGAGATTTTCACTTATCGGTTTGTGAAGAATGTCTCGAAGGACCTGAGAGGTAAGAGCATCAACCTCAACCTTTTCGAGTTAAGGTTTGATTTCTTTGACTTCTTGCTTAAGAGAGTTCATCTCTTCGTGCAAGTTAATGATAGATAGTTCGGAGGGTTTATCAAATCTAGTGAAGACCTACTTCATACTAAAAGGTTCGATGGACCTAGAGGTAGAGGGTTTCTTCGTTTCAGAACTAAGGATAATCTTTTTTAACTCTAAGAGGTATCTAACGCGGGACTTATCATCTTTGATGTGGTCAATTATATCAAAGAGAACTTCCTTAGAATCCTCAGAGATAACCCCAATGGTTTTCTTTGTGCAATTGCAAAGGAAACCATTATAAGAACAATCTTCTCTAGATTGACTCTGATCAGATTCATATGGGACGTTGATATTTTCTTCATTGCTATATTCTTCTGAGAAAGAGTATTCTAAGGGAGATTCACTATCTTGGAGGATGGTAAAGAGTTTCTCTTTAGTGTCATTATCTAGACCTAAGAGATTAATCTTCTTCTTCTTCTTAGAAGACTTGCATTATTTGACTCTATGACCAGTCTTACCACAATTCCAACAGACCTCTTCCTTATTGGAAGGCCTTCGTTTCTTGAACCTTTTCCTTAGTTTATCAGATTTATCCTTAGAAGTGCTGGGCCTAGTTTTTCTAGACTTATGGGTAGACTTCTTAGATGCTTTCTTAGCAACCTTAGAAGGAGGGGAGCTAATTTTGCCAAAACCAAAGTCATGGCAGAAACTTCCTAGCTCTTGTCTAGTGGTCAATCTATCTTACTTAAGCTGGGTTTTAAGCTTAAGGTCAGTACACAACTCTAAGGCTGTAGTGTTTATCAGACTAATAATATCTCCATAAGTCATCAGATCATACAGGATTTTGTCTTTGCATCAATCCCTGATCTTAGTCCTAACTTTTTCTGCAAAAAGAGGAGGTAGACCACTAATGAATCGGTCCTTCCAGAAATCACTATTACAGTCAGGCCTAGTCATAATTTTAACCATAAATTGGTCTTTATACCATCTAAAGTCTCCTAGCTTGGGGTAGGATAGATTGTTAAGGATTTCTAGGCTCTTGTCTTGGAAGAGTTTAGGCTCGCCTACAAAGTATTTAGCAATGTAGTAGAGTAGAGTAGCACAAGCATCTTCTTTAGCTTCAACAGCCTGGGTTTTCATACCACCTTCAATTTTTATATTGATGACCATAGTGGTAGCATTGATAATTCTACTTTTTAGACTATCGATGACATAATTATCCCACCAATGCCTAAGCATTCTGGTAAAGCCAGCAGTGATCATGGAGGTTGCTTCTTTATTGGAAGATCCATGCAACATTTAGCTAGTAATATAGACACCTATCTCATCGAGTAATCAATAGATCTGATGTTTAGCCAATCCATTAATATTCCATTCAACAATGCCCTAGCCGTCATAGGAAGTTTAAGTTGACAAACCATCTTCCTCAAACTGAGTATCAGGAAAAGAAGGGCGCTTATAATAATTTCTCCGATATTAGGATATCGGCCAGTTACTCTATGGAGAGAATTATCAGTAAAGGTTCAGATACTCTTGGAAGAACTAGATTTAGTAACCTCTGTAGCTTTTCCTTTATCCGAGATACTAAAATTGGCCAACTTTTCATTGATTTATTCCAAAAGCTTTCCAGAGACAGTAATTTTATAAAATAAATCAGAATGTTTTAAACAGTGTTAATTTATCTTCTAAGGCAACTCAGATTGCACAAACCGAATCTAATATGGATAACTAGAGTATCCATGAAAAACCCTTTAACAAGATCTACCAGATAGGTCATTTTAATTTTTTTTAAAAATTATTACTGTTGCTATTAATAATACTTTAGAAATTATTAGACTTTTACATGAACAAGATATAACCAGATATAAATCCCAATTTAATTCTCTGCATATTGGACTTGTTCAAATAGCGGTCAAGCCCCTTTTTAGGAAAGGTCTTAATATCCCTGTTTGTGCCTTATTGCGTGATGCTAGATTTTGAATTTTGATGATTCTTTGTTAAGATCATTAGGAAGTAACTTAGTTGATGGCCCTATTTACTTTAACTGCTACCCTAACTTCTCTGTTGATATTAACGATCCTAATGTTATGGACACGTTAACTCTTAATCTTAAAACTAAGAATATGAACAGCAAATCTGAATCCAGAGAATTAGCTGTAATCTACCGGGTCTATTATAGACTCATGGGAACCACTCTAGCCTCGAAAGCTAGAATCGATAGTGTGAAAGGCATGACTATGCTTATGGAAGCAAACCATGAACATAGTAATGTCTTTGTTCCCCGGCTTCTAAAATGGAGTGACCTTCTTGCTAACATGAATTGGCATTTTGACGCCATAGCCCGGCCATTACCTTCTCATCCTGAGCGAAGACAAATCGAACAGATCATCTAGAATCCCGATAGATCGATCGATCTTAGATTCCTCGATACTTGTCTTCGCTGAAGTTTTGCATCTGCCTCAACTTCTTAAAAGCCCCCTGAGGAGGAGATGCATTACTCATGGAGCCAATCTTTTCGCTTTTTTAGAAAGGGTTCGGTTAGTGGTGTAGAGTTTTTGAGAGAAATGCCCAAAGTTTTTTACGAACCTAGGGTCCATGAACCTAGCAATCCCACAACGTATAATATGAAGCCACCTAGGCAATATACAGACCCTGGATTAGGGATTATTACTGTAGAAAGTGATTTCTCTCCTGACATGAAGACTCTGAAAACTCTCTGGCTGTCTCTAGAGAACAGACTTAAAGTTTTGTGGTATGGAAATACCTTTTCTAAACAACAACAATCTTTGTTTTCAAAATAATCGATTTCTGATATGAAACATTTAAAATATGTTATTGAATTTTTTAAATAGTTTGAAATCATTGGTAAACTGGGTGACCAAAAGGAGACTTTGCAAGTCCTTGTGAATAAATGGTATACTCAGTCCAACAAAGTCGTTTGAGTCTATTACTCCCCTTCTTGAAGGAATTAAAATTTCTCATGCCAATACTTTCAAGCTCAAAAGTGATAAACCACAAGGTTTACCGATCAACTCAGACTTTGACAAAATCATTGAACAGAATAATTATACCAATAAATTGTTGCATACTATTTCTCAGCAAATTGAAGAAACAAAACCCAAGAGTGTTTTCTCTGTTTTGTCTCCCATCTCTTTTAGGCCCAGTAGTAGTAGTACGCTATTGGTTTGGGCTTAGCTCTAAGGCAGAGAGGTTTTTCTAAGTCTTTGGTGAAAAGGTTCACAAACCTGTCTAATATTAGGGATAAAGTCTGCGACATAATTAAGGCTTCCTAAGAACCTCTGAAGCTGGATTTTTTCTTTAATCTCATTAGGTAATTTAGTGGAGAACTCTATGGCTTGACAAATGGGTCTATGGGTACCTTGGTATAAATCATGTCCTAAAAACCTTATAGAAGTTCGAAAGAGCTTAATTTTCTTAGCTTTAACAACCAGACCATTACTTTTGATAATATTAAAGAAAGTATTCAAATGTTTTAAATGAGAATCAATGTACTCAGAGAAAATTAATACATCATCAATATAAATAATAGACATATAACTATAAGGATTAAAAATGCTATTCATGATGTTTTGAAACTCAGAAGGAGCATTCTTTAATCTGAAGGGCATTATATTCCACTCATAGTGACCAAAGGGGACATTGAAAGTAGTTTTATATTTATGCTTCTCAGCAATTTGAATTTTCCAGAATCCAGATGTCATGTCGAACCTACTATAAAGATTTGGTTAATAAGTTCGTTTGAGGAGATCCCTCTTATTAGGAATCGAATGTCGAATCCATTTAAGGACAGTGTTCAAAGGCTTGTAGTTGATTACTAGCCTGGGGCACCTTTTTTCTTCTCTGCACTATTATTGACATAAAAGGTAGAGCAACTCCATGGAGAGTTAGAGGGACGAATGCTACCATTTTTTAATAGATGATCAATTTTCTTTTTACAACCTTCTAATATTTCCAATCTTAGGGAGGTTACTATTCTAAGAAGCATGTTACCCCACAACATATGCATTCTTGAAATGCATTGTCTTTTAGTTTAGTGGGTACACCCGCTCTTGTCATTGTAAGTTCTTTATTTATCATTACTTTTCAGCTAAAAAGAAAAACTGAAAAGCACGAGTTAAGTCCCTATCTAGGAATAGGTCCCTCCGCCTACCGAAAAGAATCTTACCTTTCTTTTGTCGGCAACATATTCGCCGTCCACCTGTAGGCACTAGATGTCTTTCCTTTTCATTAGAGGTCTATTTAAGACTCTCACCTTGTATAATGGAAGGCAGTCAAAATTTTACTCTCTCTAAAATTTTTTTGACCTTCTCCCAACCTTGTAATAATCCACCCTTGTAATTCTCCTTTATGTTTTAGAATAAAAGCTTATTTTAAGTAAATCTTTTGATTCCTATTTAAATTATTCTAAGTTATTGTTATAATTGCTTTGATCCTGTTCCCACTTGAAAAGGACTTACAAAGTCTCTTTTTGATCACCAATTTACCAGTGATTTCAAACCATTTAAAAAATTCCATATCACATTTTAAATGTTTCATATCAAAAATCCATTGTTTTGAAAACAAAGATTGTTGTTGTTTAGAAAAGGTATTTCCATACCACAAAACTTTAAGTCTATTCTATAGGGCTAGCCAGAGAGTTTTCAGAGTCTTTATGTCAGGAGAGAAATCACTTTCCGTAGTAATAACCCCCAATCTAGGTTCTATATATTGCCTAGGTGGCTCCATATTAGACATTGTGGGACTGCTGCGAATCATCTATCTCTGACTTGCGTGAAGAGATGAACTCTCTTAAGCAAGAAGTTAAAGAAATCAAATCTCGCCTTCGTGAAAGGCCTCATTCCTCTGAAGTACTTAGAAAAAAGTACTACTTGTGTGTACTCCGCTACAGGAGAATGGGTGAAAATTAATTATAAATTGTCTAGAGTGCATGTTTGTAGCAACAATAACTGTTTTACAAATGATTTTACCATTACAAAAAATATCAATGAAGATATTATTCTAGGTTTGCCTTTTATTAATCAATTGAAACCATATACTGATGATTTTGATGGTATTCATGCTTGCATCCTTAATCAAAAGATTTTCTTTCCGTTTGTTAAATCCCTGAACCATTTAAAAAATTCAATATCACATTTTAGACATTTCATATCATAAATCCATTATTTTGAAAACAAAGATTCTTGTTGTTTAGAAAAGGTATTTCCCTACCACAAGACTTTAAGTCTATTCTCTGGAGCCAGCCAAAGAGCTTTCAGAGTCTTCGTGTCAGGAGAGAAATCACTTTCTACAGTAATAACCCCCAATCCAGGGTCTGTATATTGCCTAGGTGGCTCCATATCAGACTCTGTGGGACTGCTAGGATGTAGACCACTAATGAATCGGTCCTTCAAGAAATCACTAGTACAGTCAGGCCTAGTCATAATTTTAACCACAAATTAGTCTTTATACCATCTCAAGTCTCCTAGCTTTGGGGCAGGACAGATTGTTAAGGATTTCTAGGATCCTATCTTGGAAGAGTTTAGTCTCACCTACAAAGTGTTTAGCAATGTAGTAGAGCAAAGTAGCACAAGCATCTTCTTTAGCTTCATCAACCTGGGTTTCAATACCACCTTCAGCTTTTATAGCGGTGGCCACAGTGGTAGCATTGATAATTCTATTTTTTAGTCTATCGGTGACATAATTATCCCACCAATGAATAAGCATTCCGGTGAAGCCAGCAGTGATCATGGAGGCTGCTTCTTTATCGGAAGATCCACACAACTTATAGCTAGTAATACATACACCTATCTCATGGAGTAATCGATAGATCTGATGTTCAGCCAATCCATCAATATTCCATTCAACAATGCCTTGGCCATCATGGGAAGTTTAAGTTAAAAAACCATCTTTCTCAAATTGAGTGCCAAGAAAACAAGGGCGCTTATTTTCATTTTAACCTTTAATATAATCTTGCACTACTTAACAGTGGCGCTGATCGCAGTTATATTATGAAAGGCATCATTCCTCTGAAGTACTTAGAAAAAAGTACTACTTGTTTGTAATCCACTATAGGAGAATGGAAAATCAATTATAAGTTGTCTAGAGAGCATATCTGTAATAACAATATTTGCTTTATAAATGATTTTGTCATTACAGAAAATATCAATGAAGATATTATTCTGGGTTTGCCTTTTATTAATCAATTGAAATCATATACTAATGATTTTGATGGTATTCATGCTTGCATCCTTAATCAAAAGATTTTACCTCAAATGGAAAGGAAAGACATCTAGTGCCTACAGGTGGGTGGCTGTGATATTGCCAATAAAAGAAAGACAAGATTCCTTTCGGTGGATGGAGGGACCTATTCCTAGATAGGGACTTGACTCATGCTTTTTAGTTTTTCTTTCCAGTTGGAAAGGAATGATAAAGAAAGCACTTACAATGACAAGAGCGGGTATACCCACTAAACTAAAAGACAACGCCTTTCAAGAATGCACATGTTGTGGGGTAACATATTTCTTGTAACAGTAACCTCCCTAATATTCCTTTTAGGAATAGTAGATGTCCTTTGTTGAAAACTAATTCCGATTCTTTGAACCTCTATTTTTCACCAAGCGCCAGAATTCTATTCGTAAAAGGGGTCTTGATAGGACTGTGCCAATCCCCGGGGAAAATCCATATCTCCATTGTTGGAGTCTCCAGATGAGGTAGCTTCTTCTATGAGCTGCATGAGAGCAACTTCGTCCTGGTCTTCGATGTTCAGAAGGGCTCGCTGCAGCTTCTTCTTGAGCTCGGCCTTGGACTGTTTTGACAGTAGGAATTGCTTCGGAGCTTTTCCTTTGGCAGTAGACAGGGGTTTGAATTTTGGAACCCATCCTTTAATTTTTACTTCCATGGCTAAGTACCTAATTCTATCGATTTCAGAAATGGTAAAATTCCAAGTAGCAATATAACAAATTCTTTTTTGAATAAAAAACTTGCATGTTTTAATATATGCTGGCAAGATTGAAATTTCTTGTTGAACTTAAATTCTTCAAATTTCTGCCAGAAATGCTAAGGAGGATTTCTAAATTTCCTCCAAAAAGTTTCCAGCAACCGTAAAACCATCTAGGGATGATGGCTTTGGACAGCTCAGGGCTATATTTGAAGAACCAAGTATGACTAGGTTGGAGATACATGAAATTGTGCCATGCCTCTTGGTAGGTGAAGCAGTTATACATCTGGGGATGATGTGTCATACTCAAAGGTATGGGAGTGAGCAAATGGTCAGCTTGCCATTTAAAAGGGGAGAGAATCTTTTTGATAATGCATCTAGAGTATTGAATAAAATTGGGGTCTCTATCCCCGTAGGTATGCTCAATTTCAATTGAATTAGTGTCAACTAAAATGGATTCAAAGTACAACCTGGTTTTGAATGGGTCATCACTATCTACGAAGTCGTTGTTGTTGTAACAAGGCTTCACCAAGTCTAGTAGCCTACCAGTTTCATATTCCTTATCAAGAGCAAGTAGAGGAATTTCCTTAAAGGTAATATATTCAAAGGACTCTTCCGTTGGAGTCTGAGATGTTTGGATAGAAAATCTAGGGTCTACAGCTTGGGCAAAAGATTTGGGAAATTTCATTTTGTAATTCTTTTTAAAAGAACGGGTTTGAAAGAAGACCAAACTCTATTTTGGGGCTGGTCTCAAGTTTTGGGCTAGGTACTTTAGGCAAGTTTCCAAGAACAGTAAATTTATTTATGCTTGGGCTTGGGCCTAGAAAATGTAATGAAGGAAAAGAGGGACTTAGCTGGGCTAGGTCGATAGGGGTGAAAGGTCGGGTCGTATGGGTCTGCCTTTCAGGTCTGACATTCTTGAACAAAGAGTTAGCTCTTGATGGTTTCATGACCCTGTAAAAATTCTCGGGTTAGGAATTCAGGTAGGGAGTTGTTTTCTCCTTTAATAAACTCAATTTGAAAATCAAAGCTAGATAGTAGAGCTTGCCATCTAGCAAAAATCTACTTAGAAACTAAATTCTTAACATCCTTTTGTAAAAATCACTTTGGCTGACTTGCAATCAACCCTAAGCAAAAATTCTTTATTAACCAATTCGTCTTGAAATTTTGTGATACATAGCACTATAGAAAGGACTTCTTTTTTATAGTACTATAATTTTTCTGGGCGGAGTTCCAAACTCCCAAAGTAAACCTCACCAGTTGCTCACAACTTTCAGGGTTAACACGCTGCTTAAGAATACCCCCATAACCTATGTCTGAGGCATCAGTCTCGATAATCATAAAAGCATCACGATTTGAGATTCATAGGGAAGGAAGATTTTGAACAAGTTTCTTGATCTTCTTAACGCTATTGGTTTGTGCTTCGCTCCAAGGCGAAGGGTTTTTCTAAGTCTTTGGTACAAAGGTTCACAAACCTGTCTAATATTAGGGATAAAGTCTACAACATAATTAAGGCTTCCTAAGAACCTCTAAAGCTTGGTTTTTTCTTTAATCTCATCAGGGAATTCAGTGGACAACTCTATGGCTCAACAAATGGGTTTATGGGTACCTTGGTATAAATCATGTCCTAAAAACCTTATAAAAGTTTGAAAGAGCTTAGTTTTCTTAGCGCTAATAACCAGACCATTACTTTTGGTAATATCAAAGAAAGCATTCAAATGTTTGAAATGAGAATCAATGTCCTCAGAGAAAATTTATACATCATCAATATAAATAATAGACATATAACTATAAGAATTAAAAATGCTATTGATGATATTTTGAAACTCAGAAGGAGCATTCTTTAAGCCGAAGGGCATCACATTCCACTCATAGTGACCAAAGGGGACATTGAAAGTAGTTTTATATTTATCCTTCTCAACAATTTGAATTTGCCAGAAGCCAGATTTCATGTCCAATTTACTATAAAGATTTGCTTTATAAGTTCGTTTGAGGAGATCCCTCTTACTAGGAATCGGATGCAGAATCCATTTAAGGACAAAGTTCAAAGGTTTGTTGCTGATTACTAGCCTTGGATCACCTCTTTCCTTCTCTGCACTTTTATTGACATCAAAGGCAAAGCAACTCCATGGAGAGTTAGAGGGACGAATGATTCCATTTTTTAGTAGATGATCAATTTCCTTTTTACAAACTTCTAACATTTCCTGATTTATTTGAATCAGTCTAGCCTTAGTAGGTATAGCCCGTTCATCAAAATCATCAACGTATGGAAGCTCAACAGAATACATTTTTATTTTCCAAAAAGCAGTGGGGCAAATCATTTACAAATTTCAGCTTCAAAGAATTTTTGGAGAGAATCAATCTTAGAGACCATTCCCGGGGTTTTTAAAATTTTCTTTATTTTTTCAACCTTTATTTTTTTTAAGAAAGAAATTTGGTGAGAAATACGGTTAATTTTGAAAATAGTTTTATCTTTAAGAAAAAAACTTTCTTCAGGAGACAACGATTTAACAAACGGAAAGAAAATCTTTTGATTAAGGGATGCAAGCATGAATACCATCAAAATAATCAGTATATGGTTTCAATTGATTAATAAAAGGCAAACCCAGAATAATATCTTCATTGATATTTTCTGTAATGACAAAATCATTTGTAAAGCAGATATTGTTTTTACAGACATGCGCTCTAGGCAACTTATAATTGATTTTAAACTATACTCCTGTAGTGGAGTACAGACGAGTAGTACTTTTTCTAAGTAATTCATAGGAATGAGGCCTTTCATAATACAATTGTGATCAGCGCTACTGTCAAGTAGTGCTATCTTATTGAGGACTAAGTCTTTAGCAACGACCAACTTAATGGGTATATGCTGACTTAGTAATTTGATGGTAAAGACAGAAGGATAAGATTCAGGAGGAGAATCAGACTCAAAATGTTCTCCGGGGAACTTAGTAAGATGATCAGTGTCAGGAAAAGTAGGAGATTTTCCCTTATCAGTTTGTGAAGAAACGTCTCGAAGGACCTGAGAGGTAAGAGCATCAACCTCAACCTTTTTTAGGGGAGATTTGATTTCTTTGAATGCTTGCTTAAGAGAGTTCATCTCTTTGTGCAAGTCAGAGATAAATGGTTTGGAGGTTTTATCAAATCTAGTGAAGACCTGCTTCATACTAAAAGGTTCGATGGACCTAGAGGTAGAGGGTTTTTTAGTTTCGGAATTAAGGATAATCTTTTTTAACTGTAAGAGGTGTCTAGTGTGGGACTCATCGTCTTTGATGTGGTCAATGATATCAAAGAAAACTTCATTAGAATCCTCAGAGATAACCTCAATGGTATTCTTTGTGCAATCTCAAAGTATACCTTTACAAGAATAATCTTCACCAGATTGACTCTGATCAGTTTCATATGCTACGTTGATATTTTCGTCGTCACTATATTCTTCTGAGGAAGAGTATTTTGGGGGAGATTTACTATTTTGGAGGATAGTAAAGAGTTTCTATTTAGTGTTATCATCTAGACCTAAGAGATTAATCTTCTTCTTCTTCTTAGAAGACTTGCATTGGTTGGCTCTATGACCAGTCTTACCAAAATTTCAACAGATCTCTTCCTTATTGGAAGGCCTTCGTTTCTTGAATCTTTTCTTAGGTTTATCAGATTTGTCCTTAGAAGTGTTGGGCCTAGTTTTTCTAGACTTATGGGTGGACTTCTTAGATGCTTTCTTAACAACCTTAGAAGGAGGGGAGCTAATTTTACCAATACCAAAGTCATGTAGTAACTTCCTAGCTCTTGTCTAGTGGTCAATCTATCTTTCTTAAGCAAGTTTTTAAGCTTAAGGTCAGTAGACAACTCTAAGGTTGTAGTGTTGATAAGACTAATAATGTCTCCATAAGTCATCAGATCATACAGGATTTTGCCTTTGCATCTATCCTTGATCTTAGTCCTAACCTTTTTTGCAAGAGAGGAGGTAGACCACTAATGAATCGGTCCTTCCAGAAATCACTATTACAGTCAGGCCTAGTCATAATTTTAACCATAAATTAGTATTTATACCATCTAAATTTTCCTAGCTTGGGGTAGGACAAATTATTAAGGATTTCTAGGCTCTTACCTTAGAAGAGTTTAGGCTCGCCTACAAAGTGTCTAGCTATGTAGTAGAGTAGAGTAGCATAGGCATCTTCTTTAGCTTCAACAGCCTGGGTTTCGATACCACCTTCAATTTTTATAGCGGTGACCATAGTGGTAGCATTAATAATGCTATTTTTTAGACTATCAGTGATATACTTATCCCACCAATGCCTAAATATTCCAGTAATGCCAGCAGTGATCATGGAGGCTTCTTATTTATCGTAAGATCTACACAACTTATATCTAGTAATACAAATACCTATCTCATGGAGTAATTGATAGATCTGATGTTCAGCCAATCCATCAATACTCCATTCAATAATGCCTTGGTCATCATGGGAAGTTTGAGTTAAAAAATCATCTTCCTCAAACTGAATATTAGGAAAAGAAGGGTGCTTATAATAATTTCTCCTATTAGGATATCAGCCAGTTAATCTATGGAGAGAATTATCAGTCAAGGTTTTGATACTCTCGGAAGAACCAGATTCAGTAACCTTTTTAGCTTTTTCTTTATCCGATATAGTAAAATTGGCCAACTTTTCATTGATTTGTTCCAAAATCTTTCTAGAGACAGTAAAATTATCACTGAGCTTTGGGAACATCTCACGATGAAATTCGGGAGGTTTAAAGATTGGGTTAGGCTCTATCGTATTACTATTACAGGGCCTAAAAGAGTTGGGAGCTGAAATAGAGAAAACACTCTTGGATTTTGTTTCTTCAATTTGCTGAGAAATAGTATGCAACAATTTATTGGTATAATTGTTCTGCTCTATGATTTTGTCAAAGTTTGAGTTGACTAGTAAACCTTGTGGTTTATCGCTTTTGAGCTTGAGCGGAGACGCATGAATGACAGTATTGGCATGAGGAATTTTAATTCCTTCAAGAGGGGGAGTGATAGACTCAACGACTTTGTTGGACTGAGTATACCATTTATTGACAAGGACTGGCAAAGTCTCCTCTTGGTCACCCAATTTACTAGTGATTTCAAAAAATTTAAAAAATTCAATACACATTTTAAACGTTTCATATCAGAAATCCATTTTTTTGAAAACAAAGATTGTTTTTGTTTAGAAAAGGTATTTCCATACCACAAAACTTTAAGTTTATTCTCTGGAGCCAGCCAAAGAGTTTACAGAGTCTTCATGTCAGGAGAGAAATCACTTTCTGCAGTAATAACCCCTAATCCAGGGTCTGTATATTACCTAGGTGGCTCCATATCAGACGCTATGGGACTGCTAGGTTCATGGACCCAAGGTTTGTAAAAGACTTTCGGGATTTCTCCCAAAAAATCTGTACCACTAACCGGACACTTTCTAGAAGACCGAAAAGATTGGCTCCATGAGTAACGCATCAACTGAATCTAATCTAGATAACTGGAGTATCTCGGAAGAACCCTTTAACAAGATCTACCAGATAGGTCATTTTATTTTTTTTAAAAAAACATAATATCAAGACTTGTGAGTCTACTATTGCTATTAATAATTCTTTAGAAATTATTAGACTTTTAAATGAACAAGATATAGCCATATATAAATCCTAGTTTAATTATCTACAGATTGGACTTTTGAATTTAGATGATTCTTTGCTAGCAGCCTTAGAAAGTAACTTAGCTGATGGCCCTGTTTACTTTAACTATATCAAGTTTAATAATCCTCATTTAATCCTCATTTATCCCACTTTCAAGTCATAAGGAAAAATTCTACAATTTATCAAATTCTCGCTAATTCATCAAGTG
>JAOTQJ010040020.1:0-15241 GCA_025642045.1 Solanum sejunctum
TTTTTAAGATATTATATTTATTATATTCAAAAAGTGATTTGATAAAATTAATCAATCATTTATTACTTCTTATTTTTTGCGCCAAGTTAATAGGGATTAACTAAAATTAGGCGAAGGGAGTACATGGTAGAGGAGACCTAAGGATGTATTGGGTACAAAGAAAAATAAAAAATGTATTTTTAAAAAATAAGTAAATTTGTTTTAATTTACTTGTGTTTGTGCTATATGTATAAACAAAAAACATTAATGTAAAAGAATTTACATATAATCTACATAGATTAGATGAAATGAAAGGTAAGGGTGTGCGGAGGTGAAATTAGAATTTTAACTTATAATTTTTGGAATCCAAAATAATGATTTCACGTGTTAATAGCTGAGTTTCAAAATTATATTTATACATATTTGCTAAATTTTTTTAATATAAATATTTTATTTAAATAAAAATTATTGAATTTAATCGAACTCATATTCGAGCATCTAGCTCTACCTTTCGAGGTAGAGTAGGATTGTGGGGTAGCGGTGATAGAGGCTACGGATATGGATTGATGATAAGGTGTGAAGAAGAGCATAGACAAGACAATCAACGTGGAATACCATCTATGGATTTGTTTATCCTATTTTTATTAAAAAAATATTTTATTATTTTAAAAAATATATTTTTAAAATATTTTATTCACAAAACAACAAAAAATTAAGAAATATTGTTTTCGTCACGATTCACACCCCAAGGGTCAATGGTATTGCGCGTAAACTTCGTTTTCTAATTTTTTTAAACCTTTTCTCATTGTCATAAAAGAATTAGCAAAGATTCCTTTGAGACTTTTTTTTCTAAAATATTCTGTTGAAAAGAACTATAGATATCATACTCTTTTTAACCTCAATAATGTAAAGTATTTTCTTGATAAAAATAAAAATTCCAAGTTGGTAATAAAATTAATTGTACAAAAATAGACATAGGGGTGTATTGTTGGGTAATATAAATCTGTAATAATCTGTAATTTCTTATTTAAAGAGGAAGAAAGAAGAAGATGATGCATAGTAACTCGATTTTAGAGAGAAAATAGAGAAATAATTTAAAAGAGAGAGTATTTTTTCGTTGTAACCTCCACGGTGATAGGGTTATATGTATTAATGATATCTAGATATTTATAATTATACAGAATATATGTATACACGGAAAATAAACAGTAACACATAAAATTTGGCTCCACTACCTAACATGTATTCCTTAGGAAGGAAAATATGTTTTACGAAATAGCCTCTCTACTTCTATGAAGTAGCGGTAAGGTCTGTGTATAATCTTTTTTTCCCAGAGCCCATTTGTGGGATATCACTAGATATGTTGTTGTTATTGTTTATTTTATGTAAAAAAAATTACTTTTTTAAAAAATAAAAAAAATAATATCATAGTGAAAACAAGTTTTACAAATGTTTCACATTAATTATGTCCTTTCCACTTCCTCGATCTTTAACATATCTCATATTCACCTCACCCCCGATAACTCAATATCCACTATACCTACTCCAACTTTCATAGTTTTATCTAGACTAGGTACAAATATTTTAAAAATATTATATATAAAAAAAAATAAGAAAATCTGTTATTTAATTTTTGAATAAATATTTTTATGAAAAATATTTTTTTAATACCCAACACAACCATAGAGTATGATAAGGATTATCAACAACAGCATGATTTTGTTGATTTTTTGGTTCTTTTACAAATATTGTGTGGTTTTTTTGGGGCGGGCGGTTGGGGTGTCAATTCTGAATAAATCTTGCAATATATAATTCAAATTTAGTTGAAATTTAGAGTGAAAAAAAAAAAGAATATTGTTTGTTGTTGGTATTCAAAAAAGTCTATTATCTGTTGTTTCGTTATAATTAAAAAAGAATATTGGTTAGTTGTAGATACTTGAAAAAGTCTTTCCAAAATTATTTTATTGTATATGTATATAGTCCATTTTTGTCCAAAAGGGAGTAGGGATAGGAAATAAGGATTATAAGGTAACAATCGAATTTTTATTAATAAGTTGAAAGTTTAGATAATTAACTGATTAAGTTATTAAGATTTAAGTATAATTTATTTTGTGTTGATGATTCGTTATTTTTTTTTACCTCCATTTATATTTTTTCTCTATCTATCTTATCTTGAAATATTAGTAACATACCAATTACCTAGTATAATATGTTAAATGATATTTAGGAAAAGTGAGTGTACGTATACCTTACTCTAATCTTTATGAGATAAAGGTTATTTTGGATAATTAATCTTCGATTTAAAAATAAATTAGTTTACAGAACAATTTTGACAAGAATGTCATTGCAAAAAGCTATCATGAAAATAGGGAGAGAAGAGAAATATTGACAGTTCATTGAAAAAAAAGTAGACAACCAAAGTGAAAAAATAAGAGTAATAATAAAATTGAAGAATAAGATAATACTAAGGTATCTTATTTTATAATTTAGTTGTACCACTGGGAGAGGAGAAAAGACTATTAGGAACTTGTTTGAATTGACTTATTTTGAGTGCTTTTAAATTAAAATAAATGTAAATATTTTTTAAGTATTTTGATAAATTAAAAAATATTTATAATCATTTATTTTTAAGTTAAAATGACCAAAATAAGTTAAAATTTATCTTTTGATTTATAAGCCAAGTAGTAATCTTATCCAAACAGGCTCTAATTGTCTAAACTAAAATCATCTACTTCTATTTTTTCCTATTTAGGATTACGTTCTTGATGAACTAAAAATGTGACATGTCATGTCTAATTATCTCTCTTCAATACTTTCTCGATCTTTACTTTTCTTCAAATCTATCACCGTCAATTTCTCACACTTCCTCATTTGGGCATACATCTGTGCTCCTCCTTCTCATATACAAATCATTTCACTTTGGTTTCCGATTCATCATAGAAGCAACTCACATCTTGTTTGTATATGAAATAATTCTTTCAAGCCCTATTTGAAAACTTTGAAATTCAAGAAAATTAGCAAGGAATTAATCTTTTAGCAAACTATTTTATAAATATGTTCTTGATATTGCTGAAATTGTGCTTACTTTTTCCTACACGTCTTAAAATTTATAAAACTTCAAATTTCAACACATCATGTCAAAATTTGTATGAGTTAGTTAGATATATTTTATTTCGATAATAATAACTGATTGTTTTTTTATTATACATTTCAAAAACTAGCTAGCACACCTAATTTTGCCATTATTTTTGACATCATTATAGTGTAATAATTACGTAAAATTTATCTACATTGATTGATGAACTATGTATGGGAATAATAAGTCAGAGAAAATTAAAGTGAAAGCTATATAGTTGGGGTAACAGAAGGGATAGAAGACTTTGACCAAAAGTCTTCTCTTTTCGTTTTTTTGACTCAATATTAAATTTTTTCAATTGAACGTTCGATGATCATATTAAAATTTAATTTGAATTCGTATATTACATAGTCTATTTTTTGGGGCCGTACTTTCTATAAAAAAAAAAATTATCTGCAGAAATTTAAACGTAATAGAAAAATTTCAACCATTTCACCTGATTTAATTTGACTAAAGTCTGGGGGTTTTCCAATTTCCCTTCAGCATTTAATTTGTCTCTATCTCTAGCTTTCTTCTTTTACTGGAAATTCAAAATACCGTGGAATTAATTTTGGTAGACATTAATGTTAGATTTAATATTGTAAAAATAGACATTAAGCGCCCCCGTATGCCAATGCGGGCTCAGTAAAAATATTTTATTGAGAGTAATATTATAAAATTATAATTAAAGTATTTAAATGATTATAAAATTAAGTAACTGAAGTAAAAACGTTAAAATCAATAGAATATTTTGATTGAGCCGCATATAATAAAGAAGGAGGTGAAACAGTTGAAGAAATATAATTAAATAGCTGAACAGGCACATCAAAATTAACGGAATATTTTGATTGAGCCACATGTAATAAAAAAAGAGGAGAAACAGACAACTCAAGCAAGCAGCTGAACAGGTATGTCGTCCAACAACTACCTTGTTCAGCTGCTTCATTGTCCTTTATTATATACTCCCTTCATTTCATATTAAGTTAATTATTAGAAAATCTTTTATGTTTTAAAATAAGTGAATTGTTCACTTTTCAAAGGATGTTTTGAATATTTTTTTTAATTTTACCCTTTATTAATTAAATTTTTATGATTGAATTTTGTATAAGAAATAAATAATGTGTGTGGAGTTTAAAAAGAATAAAAATAAAAAATATGATTAAATTTTATCTTTATTTTTTTAATATGTATAAAATGACCAAATAATTCACAGAACAGAGAGAGTAGTAAATAATAATATGACACTTTTTTAAAATTAACTTTAACTTCTTTATTAAAGTGAAGCTTTATGAGAACAGACATGCACAAAAAAGATATATATATATATATATATACACACAAACATACATCACTTAATTGTGGTTAATTAATGTATATATTTATTTTATCAAGTTTACTACTTTTTCTGTTAATTTTTGTTTATTACTTTTTACTTATTGAGGTCAAATAATATAAATTTTTACTAATATTTTAAGATGTATTTTTTCATCAAATTAATATGAGAAAAATTGTAACTTATAGCATTATTTTCGTATAGTTTTCAACCATCTAAATTTTGGATTTTAAATATTAAAATTTAATTACTTTAATTTAGTTTTAAAATTTAATCAAATTAACTTGGAAAGCAAAACTATAACAAATAAAAATAAACAAAGAGAATAAATTACAGTAAAATTTCATATATATATATATATATAAAAGAAACTATTAAAAAAACGTTTAAGTGTGGATTAATTCCCAAGAACACAATATGTACATGTGTGTTGGATAAAAACCCACTAGCAAAAAACAAACGGACTTACAAAAACAACCTACTCAAAATTATTGTCTTCTTTCATGAAGATTTGATTTAACGTTGATATTTTTAATTAAATTTTTCTTTTAATTTGTGATTGTTAAAATTCATAAAGTTTAAATTTTAAATCGGATATTTCTATGTCTTTCTAGCTAGCTACTTTGATGATTTGTCTCTTATAGCTACTAGTCTTGTGTCCACATTTCAGTATTAAGACCTTGACTTTTAGACACCATTGATTCACCATATCTTGCTTATCTCAAATGTCCAATTCCATTCTCCAGTTATTTCATTATTTTTAGCTTAAATTTCCATGCATTATTTTAGCTCTACTTGCATGTATATATTTATGATGAATTTTCATGTATATTCATTCAAAAATATTTTAATTATACTTTATAGCTATAATTTGGGTTAATTGTATTTCGTAACTATAGTTATTTGTATAATTCGCTATACAATTTACAGTTTTTATATAATATTTGTATATTTCACTATACAATTCATGCACAACGTTTGTATAATTCTCTATATAATTTGCAGTATTTGTATATTCCGCTATACAATTTTATTCGCATACAATATTTATAAAAATCGTTTGAATTATAGTAAACTCAAACTATAATTATAGCTAGATGTTTGTTGCGAGTAGTAGTTATGTTAGTTAATGAACTAGTATATGTTTACTTATCAGCATAATTTTTCCTATTTATCATGGTCTATGCATAGCCAAACTCTTAAGATATTGTTCGTTAAGACCTCATAGTATGGTCTTCTTATGGTGTAACCACCCCAATTTCACTCTAGAGACATTAAAGTATTATAATTATCAAACTCAACGTTATAATCGAAAATAGAATTAATAAAGAATTTATAGAACAACAATGGAATAATAGAGGATAGATTAAAGAAGATAACACAAAGGGAGATGAGAAGATAGACTCAATGAAAGGGGATGACAGGATAGACATTTCTTTTCTCACCAATTTGCTTAAACCTATTTTTCATGGAATGTGCTATTTATTAACCTGGATTCCGCACATAACCGCTTAATATGATATTGGGCTGCTTTTCTATAACTGATCTCGACCCATTCATAACATATTGGATTTAAAAAAGTCGTTGCAACGTCTGAGTCTTGATTCAATTTTATATGACACACTTTTCATGATTATTATACTCATCTTATTTTTCTTCACAAGTTTAATTTTTTTTAAAAAAAGAAAGAAAGGAAGAATATTATTTTGAAAAGTTCTTTTGATAAAACAACGTTTATCAATATAAGTAGTTTTTAGTAGCTCGTCCAAACATGGTTTAACCTTCATCGCAATATCTATAATCAGTAGTGAAATCAAAATTTTATTTTTAAAGGGGTTCAAAATTTTAAAAAATAATATGAATTAACTAGAGGGATTGAACTGACTTCAGATGAACTCCTTGAATACAAATGTCTCCGCCAGTATTTATAACCACTTCTTCGAAAGAAAAAAAAACGTGTAATTATTTTATATGCATTAATGATTAAACCAAATTTTATAGTCTTTCTTGATCTTTTTCCCTTTTAACTCCGTGATCTTTTGTTTAGTTGACAATGGAGAAAGACTTTTAGTTTGCTTTGGTTCATGTTAAAAGAAAAGTGACAAAGGAATCTTTTGATTTTCCACGCTATTTTATGGATGGTCCATCTCCATGATGTCTATATTAATATTTGAAATTTTTTCATTTTTAATCAGAATTTTAAATTCATAAATTTAAAAATTAAAAGGGAAAAAATTTATTAAATAGTATTGCCTTGAAAAATAAATTTTTTAATGTGTAAAATTTGAATTTAATAAAAAATTAATACGAATATTGAATGAAAAAAAAATTAGCAAAAAATATTCGTAACTTTTTTTCTTAGCTTTCTTTTTTTCCCCTGTTAAACTTTTGACAATTTATTTGATACGTTATATATAGCTATCAAATCTATTATATTACTTTTACTACATAAGTGAATTTTTTGCTTTGTCTCACCTTTTGATTTTTCAATTTCTTCTAGAGTGATTGAAACAAGCAATAAGAAAAAAGGGGCATCTTTTTGTAGGGTTTGGTAACTATTTTTGTAGGAATAAAGATTGCAATTTTGCACAACAAATCAACAATATAAAATAATTTTATACAAATATGTAGTATCTCGACATAACAAAACAAGTATTTTCACCGCGAATTAATGAAAAATTTGTGCTACGCAGGTTTCATATATAGCCGTATTACAATTTCCATTTTATTTGTAAATTATTTCCGATTGTTTGTGTTTCATTTTCCAATTATGTTCATGATTCCAACAATTTTAAAGAAAAAAATAAAGTCTACTATGTTCTACTTTTGGAAAAACTCCGTGGATAAGTAAATATATACTAGTTAATTAATTAACATAGCTATAGTTTGAGTTAATTATGGTTTGCGGCAAATATTTACATGCAATTACAATTTGAGTTTTGTATATTTGTGATTTATACAAATGATGTGCGTGAATATAGTTTGAGTTTTGTATAATTCGCACGATTATACAAAAGTTGTGGGCGAATCAAATTATAGAGTAAAATATATAAACACTATGAATTATACATTAAATTATACAAATGTTGTGCATGAATTGTATAGCAAAATATCAAATATTATACAAAACATGCGAATTGTATAGTAAATTATACAAATATTATGCGAATTGTATAAATATTATTATAACTATATTTATAAAATATAATTACTCATACTATAGTTATGGAGCATAAAAGATATTTTTAAGTGACTTTATTCAAAAATTTCCTTTTATTTTACTACGTTTATATAAAATAGAAAAGGAATCCTAGGATGAGTTCACTATATATACTTTCTTATTTGTCACCTTTTGAACTTTTCAACATCTTTTTAGAGCAGTTGAAATCATTACTTTTGTAATTAAACAATCCAACAAGAAGAGGGATATACAATGATATGTACATGTATACACTTATTATGATCATAATAATTACCCAAAAGTCAAGTTTAATTTTGGAAAACTTCCAAGCAGCTAGTCATATGTCTGGACTCTGTTAAAGAGTACTCTGGACAGGTACGTCAGTTCAAAGATATTTTTAATATGGTATGATATTATCTGCTTAAGTCTAAGCTGGCATGAATTTTTACTTATAAGGTATTTCACACTATTAAGAGTATCCTTATATATTATTTCTCGATCTAACTAATATGAGAGTTTGTTCGCATTTCAACAATTTCCCCTTCAAACTAGATTTTCATGTGGTATATCACCGTGATTCATAGATCCATTTTCGAAATTCATTGTGTTTTACGTACCTAAATGATCAATCAAGCACTTCTTAAGGTTGACGAAACACACAATTAACTTTTTTGCGTGTGTATGTCCAAGTTACACTAGCTTTGGCATGGGAAACTAATCCTCCCATCATTATTCTGTCATCTCCATACATATCTTATCGAATCACTAACTCTAATATGATCAATTATATTGGGATAATTATAATAATCATTATTAGAATGGTACGAGTTTCATTCATTTTTTAAAACTAGAGGTCTTATTATATTTAACCGTTCAAGGTCTAAACTATAATTAGTACGGTGGACGAACAACAAACTTACTTTAATAATAACTACTTTTGTTTTCAAGTGAAATTTATTGGTACAAACTAAAATGACAAGAATTTATTGGTACAAAAAGAATATTACTTTTATTATTTTATAATTAAAAAATAATTTAATTTTAAAACTTTATTTATACCCTTAATAAAGTATTTTATAGCCATGTAAATGATCAAGAAAAATTTTAGACCAAAATTTCAATTTTTTCCAAAAAAAATAAAATTGTGACATAAATTGGGATGGACAGAGTAATACTTGGACAATTCTCTTTTTTTTTTTTTTGAGTTAGCTTTTTAGGTGGAATTAGTTCCAAGATTCATTTTTTTTTTACATGAAATCAAAGTAAGATTCATTCCGATTCTCATTTTCGATATGTTGATCCCCACCCCAGATAGAACTGTCCATGCTCCAGATGATTTTTGACATGAAAGTGGGTGTGAAGAGCTGATCCTTACTTCTTCAACTAACTTTTAGGGGTCATTTAGTTGTCAAAATGTTATCCCCAGATAATTAATTTTGAGATAAGTTATCCCATCATATATATAGATAACTTATCCTAGGCAAACATAGAGGGATAAATAGTTCAAGAATTACCTTATACCTTCGGCCAAACATGAAAATAAAATAATGCTACATTTTATCTCAAAATAATTATAACTTATACGTCACGCCAAACGACACTGGGAGTTTAAGTTAAAACCAAGATCCATTTTTCTGTAATATAATTCTTGTCTAAACTATTATAAGATAGGTCAAATTAGTTATTCAATGTTATCGTAATAAAATACCAATTATAATCAATCGCAATATTGTCCATCATAACAAGTAACATACAAAACGTAACGATCTTAACAACTCCTCTAAGCAATAAACAATAACAAGGAAAAAACAAAAATCTTAATTACGCGTATAATTGTCATAATTAAGAAGGAAAATTATGATTATATTGCATGGATTGTACCTTATTATGTTTTTGGTAGAGAGCAAAATAGGAATTAAATGAGTTGATGAATGTGCTTAACACTAACTTTTCATACTTCTTTTAACTTATGTTTAGCATTTTCTAATTAATTACTTCCTCCGTTTTAAATTAATTAAATTTTTGAAACTTTTTTAATATTTA
Source organism: Solanum sejunctum (assembly GCA_025642045.1). Taxonomy (NCBI): domain Eukaryota; kingdom Viridiplantae; phylum Streptophyta; class Magnoliopsida; order Solanales; family Solanaceae; genus Solanum; species Solanum sejunctum. Next base: position 9,652 of record JAOTQJ010040020.1, read on the forward strand.
AAATATTTGAGTTGTTCAAAGTTTAAGGTAAATATTAGAAACTTTTTCCTTATTTGTCCTTTCATTTATCAAAATTTTATATTTTCTAGGAGATAAATTACACTACATATTTATGATTTTACAAAGGACAATAATGAAAAGTGTGATTTAAATTTTGTCTTTGAATATATTTCTTAACATATATGCATTACCTCACAAATTTAATTAAAATGAGACAAAGGGAGTACTTTGTATCAAGTAATTAATAAAAATATACTCAATTTATTTTCAGAAAGCATTGAATTTATTATGTTCAATGAGTAATATAGTAGCAAAATTTTTATTTTATTTATTGCTTCTTAATTAAGGAATATGTCAAGTTTTGAACGAGCAAAAATGAATGAAAAGAAATGAACGGAGGGAGTAATAACAACGTGATGCATTGAGAAGATAATATATACGCAGCCTTATTCATAATGACGGAGCTAGGATTTTCACTAAAATGGTTCAAAAATCAGAATAAATAGACATACAAACTAATCAAAGAGAGTTCGACATCTATTATATATACATTAAAAAATTATTTTAACTATGTAAAATAGTATAGTTTTACATCAAAGGGAGTTCGGATGAACCCCTAGATAGTATAGCTCCATCCTTATTCAGTGGTGAATTCAGAATTTTCTTTAAGGAGATTCAAAATTTTTAAGAAGTTGACACATAAACTAATAAAAAGGAGTCCAACATCTATTATTTATAAAATAAAAAAATATTTTTATCATATAAAAATACTATAATTTATTATTGAAAAGAATTCACATGAACCTTCTAATTACTATGTAGTACTGCCACTGCCTATGCTTGTTCTTATGAAGAAAAATAGAGAAATTATTTATAGTAAACCACAAACTCAAGTAAAACATATTCAAATTAGTTAAAAGAAAAAAAACACACGAAGAGATCATATAAAATAATTTTTTCGTATAAATGCCGCTTAAGTAATAGAATGTGAACAAACTATTTAAGGATTTTTTTTGTTTTAAAAAATCTGTTTTATATGATGAATTGACAATAATAGAGTTGACTCTAAAATCAAACATCCAACTGTCACATGACAAAAAAAGTATTTATAAAGAATTATTTTTTAATAATTGAAAGTAATATGATAACTCTGACGTTGCAGAAGGACAAATTATTAGAAATTCCTGTACTTGTAATATAACAACTAGCATGGCCCGTTGACTCAATACTTAAATATATTTTCTCAATAATAGAGTCCCCACTAGCCAATTTACGAAAAAATATCCCTTTTTTAGATTATTATCTAAAAACTTTTTATCTACTTTTTAAAGTAATGTAGGTAGAATTTTTGAAAAATGATCCTTTCAAGTAATGTTTTAGAGTCTTATATTATACTCTAATAAATACTGATAAAATATTAATTTATCATCTAATATTAACGATAAGTTATAACTTACGAAAGTTTAGATAATAATTTTAAAATTGATAACAACTTATGAGCTTTTTAAATGATAATTTTTTTTTTAATGAAAGTCCTAATAATTTTTAGAAAATCTTAAATTCATAATCTAAAAGGTTTGTAATAGGGTTGTTTAAAATCAAATTTGAAAACGATAAATCAAATTAATTTTTTTTTTAAAAAAAAAATTGGGGTAGGAGAAGGGAAAATAGGGAGAGAGGTTATAATGTGTGAAATTGAAGCCTTACCAACAAGGTAGAAGTTCAGATAGTCAACCAACTGAACTACTAAGATTCTCTGAAAAAAAATTATTGGTTAATCGATAACGAGTTGTTGATTTAGCGATTTCAATAATGATTTTAATCTTCTTTTAATTATTGAGTTATCGATTTTTAATGGCTTAAGATTTTTTCACGGATTTATCAATAACTTGATAGTAAATTAAATAATTATATTTATAACATTTTGTATATAAAATCCATGACTTAGAGTTCAGCTTCATACTTTTATTTCTGATTGTCTCAAATTCTTAATTATTTTACAATATGATAGCGTTTATTTTTTAGTAAGATGCAATATATTATCTCATTTACATCAATCTCGGATGGAGCCAAAGATTGACTATTTTTTGGCCTTGGAGTATGATGAAATAAAGCAAAATGACTCTTTAAACTATCTGCGCTTTTTTCATTTGTGAAGTAGCAGTTAGTCAATATAACTTTCGACGCTCTTCATGGATCATCTGAAAACAACCGCTTTATGTTTTTAAACATAGAGGTTAGGCTGCGTACATCCGACCCCCCATCACCTCGCAATGAGTGGGAGTCTTTTGAGACATTGGGGTATGTTGTTGTTGTTGTTGCAATATATTATCTCATGTGCACCGTTTATTAGATTTGTCATCTTTTTCTTAAGTATTTAACTTAAAAAATTGTGTCAAATATTGACGATTAAATCAATAGCGGAACTAATAACAATCAATAATTAATATATTAAAATCTTAATAATTTTATAATAATTTAACATATTTATAAATCGATAATCAATAAATCAAATAGATAAACTTATTATGAAACTGAAGGCAACCTCAAAAGTGACAGCCACGCAAGTTCTCCATATTTTCGCAACAACAATAGGGTCATCACCAGCTGGCCCACTTAATGTACGATTAAGCTTAAATCATTAATTAAGGTCTATTTAAAGTACATCATTAATTAATTAATTAATACCCCAGGTATGCAAGATGCACTATTCATGTTCTTTATAATATTAAACAATATTCTTTTCCCTATGTGATATTCAAATAATTTTGATAGAAAACTATCATGTTTGTTATTCAGCGACACGAAATGTTAAATTTATTTTTAAATGAATTAATGAAAATGTAAAATGTCGACAAACTATTTGTCAATTAATTAGGTATAGAAAATGTATCTAATGATATTGATGTGTGAACGATGGGCTTAATTTAAGGGGAAAAATTATTAATTTAAAAAGATTGAGTGTGAAAGTTTGTGATTAAGGATTAATTAATCTAATTAACATTACTTATTTTTGGGGTGGTTAATTGTGTTCACATTGTTAATCTTATCCTCATTCTTTGGAAGTATATGTTCATTTCAAGTGGTAATAATAAGAGTTGAGGTCTATTTAAACTATTTTAATTTTTTTTGTTTTATACCTTAATTATTGAGCAAAATTGTTGAAGAAGGAAGATTGTCTAAATCTTATACGGAGATCACCATCTCACCCAACATTAGGTGAGACGGACTCTGCTCTGATACCATGTTGAAGAAGGCCTTAGACCTAACTCACACTCAAAAGTTAGCTTAAAGGGATGAGAATTGCATAAACCTTATAAGGAGATCACCCATCCCATTAACCATCAATGTGAGACTTTATGTCTTAACAAAAACACACCTCTAACTAATTTTTAATGGTGTATATACTTTTTCTTTAGCTTAAAAATTCTGTCTTATGACACTCTGCATGAAAAAATAATCTCACTATGGCAAAGCAAAATATATTAATATTAAGTTAAAGATTAAAAATCATTACCATATAAATTAATTTATTTTCTGCCCAACTGCTTCATCTAACATCTTCTTTTCCACCACCTAATTAGTCGTGTTTTCGCTTTCATTGTGGTATCAATATTCCTTTTTTAGAAGAGAGAGTTTAGAATTTTAAAGAAATCGGTTGAGAATATATGTATATTTTCATTAATTTCGGATGGAGCCAAAGATTTATTATTTTTTGGCTTTAGGGTATAATGGAATAAAGCAAAATGACTTTTTAAACTGTCTGTGCTTCTTAAAATTGTGAAATACCAGTTAGTCAATGCAACTTTCGACGCTCATCAGGAGTTATCCGAAAATAGTCGCGCTATGTATTTAAATATAGGGGTCAAGCTGCATATATTCGACCTCCCCTTATCTCGCAATGGGCGGGAGCCTTTGAGGCATTGGGGTAATGTTATTGTTGTTGGTTGAGAATATATGTATGTTAGATAGATGAATAAAAAATTTATGATCAAACACGTCTAGAATTTTTTTTTTTTAGAATAAATATTTGATTTAATTAGCATTTAGATATATTCTTTTAATTATTAGGTGATAATTCAGATAAAAACTCATACTCTAAATATTGCACGTATAAAATTAAATATTTTTTGACCTTTTAACTCTAATAATAACACACAAGAACTAATTTTGTCAGCATCATGGCAATTTCAAAATAGCCCACATTTCATTTTGAAAAAGTCCAATTGTATAAATCTTTTTGTTCTTTTTTTTCTTCCTCCCATTTTTAGTACATAATTCAAAGTATAATTATAATATGCAAACGCAAGCCCCATACAAAGTAAGTTGAACGCCCACATAGTTTTACTTTCAAATATTCTAAATTCATTTTTTGTCAAAGACTTTTCACATTATATTATGTGTGTCCGTTCTCTTTTTAGGATTTTTTTTACGTAAATAATTTATTTCTTTTATAATATTCACATTAGAATTTAATTATATTTGATTTTACATTTTCTGAGACTTATTTATAGATAAGAGTGTCAAAATAGAGGTGTCACAAGAATATAAAACATTGATCAAACTGACTAAACATGCTAATCGTATATATCAAATCGATGTTTATCATTTTTAATAAAATTGTGAACTTTTATTTAAGCCTATAACTGTCCTAAATAATTTGGATTGTCTTTTTTCGTTTATAAAAAAAAATTAAAAATTCTCAAACCGAAGCGAATAACTTTTCTTGTATGCAAATATATTTTTTATATATATTATACACATATTAAATTTAACATGTTATTAATATAAACATAACGCAGGTGCTAGGCCTCTACTGACTAGATAACTTTGAGCCTTTATTTGCTGTTTAATTAATCTTTAATTAATTAGATTTAAGATTAAAAGATATTATAATAGATACTCTATCAGACAGTGTGATAAAATCTTTGCAAACACTCTTACATAAAGTTTTAAATCAAATAATATAGCAACAACATTTTACAGTCTTAAGTTTTTGATGAAGAATTGAAGTGTTTCTTCTAGCACACACTAGCGAAAAATATTTTAAGTATAATAATATATTTTGAGTCGATACTTTTAAAATAAAAAATGAATCATACTGCATCAATATTGAAGAAAAAAAAGATATAATTGAAATGGTTTTAAAGAATTTAATTTTGATCACAGATTATAATTTGTCCAAGAAGTTGAAATGATATAACTTTTAAAAAATAATCGAATTCTCCCAGAGACATAACTAATTTTAAAGATGACACTCTTAACGAAATATTTTTACTATATTTTAAAAGAATCGAACCCAAAACCTTTGATTGGTGATTGAATTTGTTCACCAAGAATCACAACATGTCGATTTCTATTGTACAACAACAATAACATTACCCCAATGCCTTAAAAGCTTCCGCCCATTGTGGAGTAAGGGGGGATCGAATGTACACAGCTTGACCTCTATGTTTAAAAATATAGAGCGACTGTTTTCGAATGACCCATGATGAACATCGAAAGTTGCATTAACTAATTGTTACTTCACAATTGAAAGAAGCGCAGACAGTTTAAAGAGTCATTTTGCTTTATTCCATCATACCCCAAA
>JAOTQJ010040040.1:0-15239 GCA_025642045.1 Solanum sejunctum
TTGTACAAGATATATATGGCCATATATATAGGCAACACATATACCACTTGGGCCAATCAAAACTTCACACACACCTTTACACCACATTAATTTTATCTTTAAGGACTAAACTTAGAAGAAATGTTGCACTCGATCCCCAAACTTTATTAAATCAAACCAATTAAGGACTTTCGGGGTTTAAATTACGTTACGGGTCCTAACAGGAAGAAGGGGAACAGGGAATGGTAGAGAGAAAGAGGAGTTGGGAATTGAGGATATTTGGTGCGCGTGAGTGCACACGCCCGTATTAAACTCTAAAGCTCGACGAATAATTTGGCACCGTGGAGGGTAAAAATTGGGTATCAACACCCGTCCCTTTCCAAATTAAGTGACTTCCCTTATGGGATCCTATCCCTTTTTAGATTAAGCATTCCATAGAACTAGCTCATCAAACTATAACATTACAATCATCAAGAAAGAACTCCTCATTTCCCAGTAATACAAAAATATATAAACCTAACAATACACTTGCAGCACCATAGATACTTTCTCATGAAACAACTCATATAAAAATTTCTATCAACATCATAAAGTCATTAAACTCATAATATATGTACTAGACCTTCAATTCCTCAAGATATCATAATCAGACATTTTATCAAACACCTAACAAGTGTGTAATGCTAGTGTAAAACCATGCAATTCAAGAGTGAAATCATGCTAGAAAATTCAATGTAAAACCTTCAATAGATACTTGGTAATACCCTCAAGCAATAGACATCAACACCCTTTATCAAATCTTACAATAGTCCCTAGATTCATTTGCCCAAAACATGATAAAACAGTCACAATAACCCCAATGTAGTATGCAGTGATTTTCATAATAGATAAGACCTATAAGTAAATCAACTTCAAGTCATACAATTTTAAGGCAAATGAAGCTTGGGTATCATGGGTGAAAGAAACTAATGAAGGAAACCCATATACCTTAGCTTTGGAGATGAACTTTATGAAGATTGGAGATGTAGACTTGAAGCTTGGTTGAAATCCTTAAGATCCGGAGAGGGTTTTGGCACTTGAAATTTGAGAGCAATATAATCTTAAGTATTTGCGTGAGTATATGGGAATGTTTTGAATGATATGAGGGTGAAAAATGACTAAGTATAGGTATTTTCTCGTGTGGGAAGGCTTATGGCCAGGACTTAAAAGTCTTGGACCGAAATGAATCCACTGGCACAAAAATAAGCCAGTGCACGTCGCGCTAAGAACGCATAGTAGCCACTGAAAATTGTCACTTTAAAATTTTAGATTTTGCTATGGTTGCTCTAAAATCGTGGTTAGACCCTTTTCTCCTTAAATTTGATCCTCTAAACAAGAATATGAAGTTGAATTTTTAAAATAATGCATAGATTTTGAGATATTTGGAAATGTTAACTCTGGGCAATTCCAAGGCATATTTTTAGGTACCTTTTGGGATCGTTTCATATAGTGTAGGGGATGACCAAGCCTAGCTCGGGGGGTTGTAGGCCCGGGTAACCTATTGAGGGATTTGCACCTCGATCACCTAATTCAAGGGGTGGTAGGCCTGGGTGACCTTGTTGGGGTTATGTACCCATAAATCTTGTTGGGGGTTTGTACCCAGCAACCTTGTTAGAGGGTTTGTACTCCAACAATCTTGTTGGGAGGTTTGTACTTTATCAACCTCATGCGCCTATCTAAGGAGGTGGTAGGCCTTGGCTTTCACTAAGAATGGTCAATCCTTATACTTACTTATGATTCATATAAGCATGATTTACTACGAGCATCTTTCATGTATGCCATATTGCTATATGTACTCATTACCTATGCTTATGCATTTCGATTATGTTACCATCACTTGTTGCATTTCATCCTACATACTAAGTATATTTAAACATACTAATGCATACTCTATGCCTACATGATGTCACCATATAGGAATCGGTGCACCATTTGATCCTCCTCCTCCTCCACGTAGCTAGTACGATTCTCTCTCAAGTTTGTTGGTGAGTCCTCCATTTCGGGGATGTTTCTTATGATCTCTTGCTTTGTACCAAGACTACTTTACCTTTATTCATGTATTGACTATGAGGGTGAGCCTGGTTATTTTTTGTAGCCCTCACTCTTATCTATGTAGTGGAGGTGTTGTTGGACATATTATATATCTATGCGATGAGCCTTGACTCTCTTGTTTCTTGGTGATATGTTATGGAAGTTTACCCTTAGCCATGATTCCCTTGCTTATGATTATCTATTATTATCATTTTAATTGCTTCCGCGACCAAGGATGATAATGATATGCTATGAGGCTTGTTCGGGGTTCCTTTCGATTCCTCATTTATCGGTCACATCTAGTCCCTAGGTCTAGGGTGTGACAAAGATGGTATCATAGCACTAGGTTGTTAGATCCTCAGATTCCAAGATACCGTGTTGATTAGAGTGTTATTCATGGTTGTGTTGTGCACCACAACTACGAGCAGGAGACTAAGAGACATTTAGGAAATGTTTCCCTTATTCATGTTCTAAGTATTCTATAGAGTTGAAGTAAGTTTTTTCCCCTAATGATTGTCCTTTACTATGCTAGATCATGCCTAACACGAGGGGAAGACGAGCCCATACACTCGAGAAGTAACCGACCATTGGAGAACATAGGGATGCTCTCACTTTGCTTGCACAAGTGGTGGCTAGTCAAGCCAACCAAGGGGACCAAGCCCCTCATGCTCCTACACTGGCATCTTGAGTGAGAGATTTCATAAGGATGAATCCCCCAGAATTTCATGGGTCCAAGGTTAGTGAGGATCCTCAAGAGTTTAATCCCCCGGAATTTCATGGGTCGAAGGTTATGAGGACCCTCAAGAGTTTATTGATGAGATCTACAAGATTTTGTCTATCATGGGTGTGAGGCCAGAGGATAAGGCAGATTTTGCAACCTATCAACTCAAAGGGTTAGCATAAATATTTTACAACTAATGGAAGGAGGGAAAGAGAGTCAACAGTGTGGTTCTATGGGAAGAGTTCAAAGCAGCCTTTCTTAATCGATTTTTTTTCCTCTTGATCTTAGGGAAGCCAAATTGGTGGAATTTATGGATTTGAGATAAGGGTCCATGAGTATGAGGGTGTATGCCCTCAAGTTCACCCAACTTTCAAAGTTTGCTCCTCACTTAGTTGCCAATCCAAGGTCAAGAATGAACAAGTTCTTTATAGGTGTGTCCAACTTAGTGAGTGAATAATGCCAATCCGCCATGTTGAGTAGTGCAGTTTTTGAAAAGAAATATCCTTACTCTCTTTTGTACTCCTTGAGCCATCATTATAGACTAGGGATCCCATTTTTACAATAGAATGTTAGATCGTTATTGAGTAAGCATTGGGTAAAACATAAAATAACAACCCCATATCATCCACAAGCAAAAAGGTAGGTATCAAACAGAGAGATAAAAATGATTCAAGAAAAGATAGTGAATGGGAGTAGGAGTGACTGGGAGAATAAGCTTAAAGACATATTATGGGCCTGCCGTACTACTTACAAGCCTCCTATTGGAATGTCCCCTTATTAACTTGTATTTGGCAAAGCGTTCCACTTGCTTGTAGAATTAGAGCATCGAGCTTTATGGGCCCTCAAGAAACTCATTTAAATCCAATGAGGCTCTAAAAGCTCATCTTACCCAACTCCATCTGCTTGATGAATTCAGGTTGAAGGCCTATGAAAGTTCAACATTGTACAATGAGAAGATGAAAAGGTCGAATTACCTAAAAATCCATAAAAGAGAAATTACCGAGAGGGATCTAATGATGCTCTATAATCTAGATTGTGATTGTTCCCCGGGAAGCTCAAATAAATATCATCTAGACCTTTACAGTCACTAAAGTACTAGCAAATGGGGTCATAGGAGTTGAAAGTTGCAAGGGAGAAATTCAAAGTGAATGGTCAAAGGCTTAAAAACTACTATGGCAAACATCGGATATCTTTATGCCATAACGTAAACTAAGACACTTTTGGAGAGGTAATCCAAGTGTTAGTGGAATTATAATAACGTGTGTTGATAGTTTCAGGTGGTGGAGTTAAGATTCAAAGTAAGAGGGAGAAGAGCGATGGTACGTTGAAGAATGACACACAACCAATTGTGCTCGGTGAACCCAATTTCAAGCGCATTTTGAATCAGCCTATGATGTACGGTTGTTGCTAAATTCAGCATTCCCATGTGCAAATTGGTGTAGCACCTAGAGCAAAGGGCAACATCCTGTTTGACCGTCTTTGAGTGCATCAATTGGTACCTTAAGTCACTATCATTTTAGGCTATCTCTACTGAAATTTCGTGTAACGCTAAATAAAAATTATGATCGTCACTGAGAATGCACCTTTCGATGCCTGAAGTACTCTAAGTTGCTGCAGAATTAGGAGATCTCTATGAAAACTCGATATGTCGCTGAGTGAAAATAACGATCAAATTTGACAACTCTCTACACACAAATACTGAAGATGAGGCACAATAAATTTAGGTGATCTTGTGGTTACTAGGCACATCGCAGATCATGTTGCGGCATAATTTTATCACATAATAGTCCAGGACAAGTGCCATGAATAAGGTAAGAAAGGGTACCTTTAGCACAACCAGTACATCGCCGAATGTGCTCTGTATAAATGGATAGTGATGCAAAAGTTGAAGCGTATTAGCATTTAAAATTTAATACCCATTAAAGTCACTCTTCCTTTCTACTTTCCTATCCACTCTTTTACCAAGAACCGTTCGCAAACCACCATAGATTTCTCTTTGTGTTTTCTCCATTTTGTTTGGGATTAATGTAAGTTCATGCTCTACCATTTTTTTTTCATTTCCATTACCTTCATATGGATCCTCAAGTATGTAACTTAATTTTATTTGAGCTTAGCGCTATCATGTGATTTGACTTGTAGGGAAACATTGTGTTCTTTAATCTTGTTGAACTTCTTGAATACTGGCAAGATTGAGATCCTGGAGCTTTGGATTATGTTATATTTGAACCAAAAAGTTGTTATGGTCTGTGGTTTATTGATTTTCTTTGTGTATTTCTGCATCAACTTTGAGTAACCCATAGATATGATTTTGTGACTTTAACTTGCCCAATGATGGATTTACTGACTTTATTCGTAAGGGTAAGTCGTCACTCACCCAAAATCTTTCTAATGTACTAGCTAAGGGTTTAAAATAAGGGTTGAGTCTTAAAATATTATTTGTCTAGTTACTTTGGTATTGGAAAATACCTGATATGATGGGGATAACTGAGCCACTGATATGAGTTCGATGAAGTCGAGTTGACTATCGGGGATGACTTGGCGATGAGCTCACTGATTGCCAAATCCATTTGGAAGTCCACCAATTAATCTCACATATCATCAAAGTGCACAACTTCTTCCTATTGGCTTACTGTTAAGTTCAGTGATGGTCACTTTTGATCGCCCATTGAATTCAACAATATGCGGATCTAGCTTGGAGATCTAACGAACCCTAATCATCAAATAATTTCTTGAATCCTTGGTATTGCATAGATATCTTATCCTAGTGTTTAGCTATTCTTGATAGGTAATATGTAGGAATGACTCCAATTATGAAAGGTGTGATGCAATATAGGAAGAAAATATGCAATTTTTGCCCTATAATTTTTGGCTCTTTTGGTCCCCTTGAGTTCAGAAAAAGGAATCAACATACTTAAATGGTTTCTAGGAAACGAGATCCCTATGGCCTACTCAAGCCAAAACATGAGCCTTTACCTACATATGAAGGTTAAGGGCAATTTTTTCACACAGCAGCAACCGAGAAGGATAGGTAGAAGAATCTGCCCTACCATCTTGAGGCTTGGAGGACAAAGAACAAAGCAACTAGGGAAAGAAAGTACACCAAGTCACACGGAGTCATCCCTGTGGCAATTCTAGAAGATCCTAGATAACCTGGACAACTAAGGTCCCTTCAGTCCCAACTCTACTGCCTCACGAAGTGTATCAAGGGGATTCTATAACTCGCTCCTCAACTTTTTGACTTTTGATTTTAACTGTTCCACATTGAGGTCAATGTTTCTTTATTATGGGGGAGTGAGTTGTTTTTTATTCATATTGCCTACTAAGTTAGGAATCGGTAGTTTTAATGGTTCAAATCTAATTAATCCCATAGTTTTTGATTTGTAAATAAATTTTGATTCAAGTTGTAATAGAGTATTATTTGTTTTGCTATTTTTAATTTTCTTCTTTTTGAATTGAATGGATGAATGAATGCGAATGATGTCCTTGAATTTTGGCAAATGTTGTGCATCTGAAAAGTTGTTCTAATGATAATACCATGTCTCTAGTCCTTAGCAATCCGAGCATCGATGTTCCATATCTTTGATTCAGATGGTGCCATAGACGAGGAGTATGTACTCACTCACTTATTAGTCCTTTTCTTGATAAATCAGTCTATGCATAGATTTGATGCATTTTTCATTGACTATGTGAGCAACTGAGCTTGGATATGTGATGTGTAACACCCTACCTCTTACAATACTAGTACTATGCAAAAGAAACATGATATGGCTTTTCAAATTAGCACTAATTTTTAAAAGTTCTTGAATCTCATGTTATAGGGCAATATGTGCGTCTAACACTTAAGAGGATCGAGTGTATACATGTTTTGTATCAAACTGAGGAGATCATATCCATAAAAAAAGTAAGAGAATTGAGGTGCTTGTAGGACTTAAGAAGCTAGAAGGTGAGTCACCTAATTGGTTAGCTTAAGTTTGCTAGCTGAACGGAGACAAGGCCCGACGTCGAATTTGTCTAAGTTCTCTTATGAATAAAGTCCGTGTTAAGGGTTTAACTTTAACCTATGTTTTAGAATCATAAATGGACTTTATTTTTAGCCCAAGATGAATAATAAAAGGGCCAAAGTACACCACAACCCACTTGGCTAATTGGGCCAAACTAAGTCAAGAGGAATTTGGAAAATGGGCAGCTAAGGTCCGTCAACTTTGAGACCCATTTAGGCCCAAGTGTACAGTCCAAGCTGCTACCTCACCAGCTCATTAATATGTGCTATTATGTGGTCAAACGATCAAAATAAAGTCAGCCAAGATACTCTTTAAAAGGGCTTAAAACAACTCCTTAATTTATTTTATTTTGGAAGAAATTTTCAGCTTTCCTAGAGGCTCTTTTTCTCTCTTTATTTCACTTCATAGGGCATCCTACACAACCCTCTAGGGTTCTTGAAGGAAACCTGAACCTTGAAGGCTAAGGAAAGTGGAAATATCCATGTATTTATTATATTTATCCCATGACAAACAAGAAATATATGCTAGTTGTGCTTGCTGAAATTATGGGACAACATGTGTTCCAAAAGGTGTTGTACATTTTTCTTATTTATTTGGAAGCTTTGCTCTTTTTGGTTGGATTCATCATAAAGGGAGGCTACTGTTCTTAATGAGTATTGGTTCTATAATTATGTATAAAGGCTTCTGCACCATTTTTACTATTTGCAAAAGTGAGTTCTTGTGTGATATCGTAATTGCACATGTAATAGGAACTTGTGGGTTGATGGATGGAAGGCTATTGCCTCATGTCCTTCATGACTGGTTTGGTACTGTTATAAGACTATTTTGAGGCTGGTTGTATGTATATATTTATTGAGGACATTTTGGTTAAAGTTGGAACAGGTTTGGGATTGTTGATGTCAAAATGGGGCAAAGGGACTTAATGTTATGTCGCCTATTTGTATGTTGTGTAGAATTGTTATGTGTTATGGTTTCTGGGCTATTGTAAGATTTTTATGGCACTAAAATAGGCTTCACATGATATGTATATGATAGTGTGTATTAGAAAGTACGATTAGGGGCGGAAAGGTTGAAATAATATGCTGGTGTTTATAAATGCCCTCTTGCTGCCTGTGTGTTACTTTTTTTATGAGATTGGGCTGCCAAGATGTATCTATTGCTAATGTTGGTTTTTATGACCTACTGTGTTGTAGACAAATATTAATAGGAAGGGAAGGTTATCTCGAGGTAATAGCAAGGTCACACAGCGAAGTATGTAAGGTTACTTGATATTGTATTATTTGGCATGAAATGCTATGGTCACTTTGAATTTTTTGTTATGTCATTTAGGCTAACGAATGCACCAGTGGTTTTTATGTATCTGATGAATAGGGTATTCAATCAATTTTTGGATGTGTTCTTGATAGTATTTATAGATGACATTTTGGTATATTCAAGATCAGAAGAGGACAACGCTCCCCAGGATTGATAATTTATTTGATCAGTTACAGGGTGCCAAATGCTTTTCAAAATTAATTTAAGACGAGGGTATCACTAAGTGAGTGTGAAAGAGGAAGATATACCTAATATTGCTTTCAGAACACGCTATGGTCACTTTGAATTTCTTGTTATGTCATTTGGGCTAACGAATGCACCAACGGTCTTTACGGATTTGATGAATAGGATATTCTAGCCATTTTTGGATGTGTTTGTGATAGTATTTATAGATGATATTTTGGTATATTCAAGATTAGAAGAGGACCATGCAAATCACTTACGACAAGTGTTACAAGTTCTTCGTGATCGACTGTTGTATGCCAAATTTTCTAAATGTGAATTTTGGCTAAAACCAGTGGCATTCTTGATTCATATTGTGTCTGATGAGGGAATAAGGGTTGATTCACAAATGATAGAGGCTATAAAAGATTGGCCAAGGCCAACGACACCCACGGAAGCTTGGATCTTCCTAGGGTTGGCAGGTTATTACAGAAGGTTCGTTGAAGGTTTTTATTCTATTTCGACACCTCTAAAAAAGTTGACACATAAAGAAACCAAGTTCTAATAGAATGATGCATGTGAAAGGAGCTTCTCGGAGCTGAAAAATAAGCTAAATTTTGTACCTATTCTAGTACTTTCAAAAGGCACCGAGGGGTATACACTGTATTGTGATGTTTCAGGAGTTGGCTTAGCATATGTACTGACACAGCATGGTAGGGTAATTGCTTATGCATCTAAACAGCTATGACTATATGAGAAAAACTATCAAACACATGATCTTGAACTAACAACGGTTGTATTTGCTCTGAAAATATGGTGCCACTATTTGTATGGGGTTCACGTTGACATTTATACTGATCATAAGACCCTGCAATACATCTTTAAGTAGAAATACCTAAACTTAAGACAATAGAGATGGCTAAAGATAATAAAGGATTATGATGTTGATATACTATACCATCCGGGGAAGGCAAATGTGGTAGCCGATGCTTTGAGTCATAAGGCAATCATGAATACTGGTGATCAAGCTGTGGTAATTCAAGGATTGGATGAGAATCTACGTTAGCTAGCCAATTTGGGATTTTACATTCTTGAAACTCCAGAGGAAGGGGTTATTATACATAAATGCAACAACGTCTTCATTAGTAATAGAGGTAAAAAAAAACAGCTTAAGGATCCAATTTTATGATGACTTAAGGACAAGGTAAGTCAGGGTACGACGAAGGGCTTTCAAATTACACAAAATGGAGTATTTTATTGCCAAAATAGATTATATGCACCTGATATCAATAGGTTAAGGAAAAAGATAATGGAAGAAGCCCATTATTCCCGATATTCTATCCATCCAGGATCAACTAAGATATACCATGACATGAAGGGAATGTTTTGGTGGAGAGGCATGAAGAAGGAACTTGAAAAATTTGTGGCTCAATGTCTAAAGTGCCAACAAGTGAACCAAAAGCCAGGAGGTTATGTAATTTGGTAAGTGGTATGTAAGGAAATTGATTTATTGATTTTTTATTTTTAATTTAGAGTTCATGCATCTGTCGCCGTTGCAGCTAAACTAACGAAGAAGACCTATGCGACCTATCTCCACATACTGGAAACCATTGGCCCATAAGAAAGCCCACCATATAGAAGAATTTTAGCGGCCTTGCCTATTATCTATTTGATTTCATTCCACTTTTTCATTCCACTATTCAACTGAAAGCAATTCCACTTATGAATTCAACTATGAACTATTGGTGTTATCTATTTGATTTCATTCCACTTTTTCATTCCAACATGGAAGTGGGATATGATCAATATGGATTTTGTTACTGGGTTGCCTCGCTCATTTCAGAAGTTTAACTCCATATGGGTAATAGTTGACAGACTCACAAAGTCAGCATATGTCTTAGTAGTTAGGAGTGATTATACAATTGAAGAGTATGCTAAGTTATACCTTAAAGAGATAGTCAGGCTACATAGAGTTCCAATCTCCATTATATCTGACTGAAGAGCTCAATTCACTGCAAAGTTTTGGAAGTCCTTCAAAAGAAATTCCACCCTCAAATAGACGAACAAGTAGAACGCACCATTCAGACACTTGAAGATATGTTGTGAGCTTGTCTATTGGACTTTAAAGGTAGTTGGGTGGACTATTTTGCCTCTTATTGAAGTTTCTTATAATAATAGCTAGCACATGAGTATCAAGATGGCACCTTATGAAGCTTTGTATGGAAGGAAACATAGATCACCAATTAGATGGTTTAATGTGGGTGAAACCACCTTACTTGGGCTAGATCTAGTATAGCAAGCCATGAAAAAGTTAAGGTAATACAATAACGACTAGAAACAGCCCAAAGTTGGCACAAATCATATGCGTACGCTAGAAGGAGAGAACTGGAATTCTCAGTAGGGGATTGGGTACTTTTGAAGGTGTCTCTAATAAAAAGGGTTATGAGATTTGGTAAGAAAGGAAAATTGAGCCCATGTTACATAGGGCCATATAAAATTACCAAGAGGTTCGGGCACGTTTCATATAAACTAGAGCTACCCCAAGAGCATTCAATGGTTCATCCAGTTTTTCATATCTCAATGCTTCAAATATGCATAGATGACCTATCCCGTATCACTCCTATTGAGGATGTGCAGGTTACAAAAGATCTTATATATGAAGAGGTAGCTATTGCTATTCTGGATCGTCATGTTAAGAAGCTAAGGAATAAAGAAATAACTACAGTGAAGGTATGTTGGAGGAACCAGCAAGCAGAATAAATAACATGGGAGGTCGAGGACGCGATGAAATCAAAATACCCTTACTTATTTGAAGCTAAAGAGGGCGTCCAACATCTAGAATTAGGGTCCATAATAGGTACGTGTATTTGAACTTTTATTGCATTGAACTTAGTTAAGCTATCCAATTGTGCTAACATTCGATGATGAATGTTCCTAAAGGGGAAGGATGTAACACCCCACCTTTTACAATACTAGTACTATGCAAATGAAACATGATATGGCTTTTCAAATTAGCATCAATTTTTTAAAGTGCTTGAATCTCATGTTATAGGGAGATATGTGCGTCTAACGCTTTAGAGGGTCAAGTGTATACATGTTTTGTGTCAAATTGAGGAGATCACGACCCTAAACAAAGTAAGGGAATTGAGGTTTTTGTAGGACTTAAGAAGCTAGCAAGTGAGTCACCTACTTGCTTAGCTTAAATTTGCTAGCTAAACGTAGACAAGGCCCGACGTCGAATTTATCCAAGTCCGCTTATGAATAAAGTCCATGTTAAAGGTGTAATTTTAGACCATGTTTTAGCATCATAAATGGACTTTATTTTCGGCCCAAGATGAATAATAAAAGGTCCCAAGTACACCGCAATGCACTTGGCTAATTGGGCCTAAACTAAGTGAAGAGGAATTTGGAAAATGGGCAGCCAACGCCCATCAATTTTAAGACCCATTTCAGCCCAATCAGCAGCTTATTAATATGTGGTATTTCAAAAGGTCAAAAGAAAGTTGTCCAAGAGACTCTTTAATAAGAGCTCAAAAACAGCTCCTTAATTTATTTCATTTTGGAACAAATATTTAGCTTTCCTAAAGGCTCTTTTTCTCTCTTTATTTAACTTCATAAGGTAGCCTACATAACCCTCTAGTGTTCTTGTAATAAACCTAAACCTTGAAGACTAAGGTAAGTGGAAATATTCATGTATTTATTATATTTATCCCATGAGAAACAAGAAATGCATGCTAGTTGTGCTTGCTGAAATTATTGGACAACATGTGTTCCAAAAGGTGTTGTACATCTTTTTATTTATTTGGAAGCTTTTTTCTTTTTGGTTGGATTGATTATGAAGGGAGGCTACTATTCTTAATTAGTATTAGTTCTATAATAATGTATAAAGGCTGTTGAACCATTTTTATAGTCTACGAAAATGAGTTTTTGTGTAATATCGTAATTGCGCACGTAATAGAAACTTGTGGGCTGATGGATCGAAGGCTATTGTGTCACATCCTTCATGATGGATTTGTTACTATTATAAGATTATTTTAAGTCTATTTTTATGTATAGATGTGTTGAGGACAGTTTGGTTAAAGTTGGATCAAATTCGGGATTGTTGACTTTAAAATGGGGCAAAGGGACGTAGCGTTATGCCGCCTATTTGTATGTTGTATAGAATTATTATGTTGTGGTTTGTCGGCTGTTGTAAGACTATTATGATACTATAATAGGCTGCACATGATATTTATATGAGAATGTGTATTAAAAAATATGATTAGGGGCAGAAAGGTTGAAAGAATATGCTTGGGTTTATAAATACCTGCTTGCTACCCGTGTGTTATTTCTTTTATGTGATTGGCCTACCAAGATGTATCTATTATCTGCTAATACTAGATTTATCACCTAATATATTATATATAAATATTCGAAGGAAGGTAAGGTTATCTCGAGGTTATAGCGAGGTCGTACAGCGAGGTATGTAAGGTTACTTTATTTCACATTATTTGGCATGAAACATAGATCCCTCCTTGGCATATACAGGCACTTACCAAATCTGACACAACTATTAACTATGTCTCAACTCTTTCACATGTTCATATGCTCCCATACATAGTCATCTTCAAGTCCACATACATACTTGGATACCAAGATACACGAGTTTGTTTTACTAAATAAAGTCCATGTGTTGTTCTACCTCCTATGCATATCATCATTTGTGCAACTTACTCCTTTTATTATGGTATTGTCTTTTGTGATAATTTGCATGTCATAGGTTGTATATAAAGTCATACAACTCCAATATTACGACCACCAAAAGAATTATCTCAAAGGTAATTGAAAGATAAAGTAAAGTATATGGCTTATTAATGGGTTGCAACCCGAGAGGTGGAAGAATCACCTAGCTAGGGTCGATCCTATCACGGGGGGTAGCCCGAGGGGTTAAAGGAAAAGCCTAGCCAGGTCTAATCTCAATATAGATTTACTATTGATCAGCTGGTCATTTGTATTACTTGCTATGCATAGATTATACAGTAAAGATAAAGTAATAGAAAAAACACAAAGTACATGATCCCATAAAATAACTAAGGGTGGTCTCTTATCCTACTCCAGTTCATAGTTTCATTTGAGTTGTTACTTCACATATAATATTTCCTGCATTACATATTCAATATATTATCTCGTACTAACGTCCCTTACGTGGGACCTGCATTTTATGCTACAGGTACAGGTGCTAGTAGATCTCTCCAGTAGGAGTACAGGATTTTCAGTTGCTGTTACAAAGCTCTAAGTTGCTTCAGAGCTTTGCATGTCTAGAACTTATATGTTTGTGTTGTATAGTTAGTCGAGGCGGGGCTTGTCCCGACCCTTATCATATACTTTACTTTATTTAGAGGCTTTGTAGACTATGTAAATTAAAGTGTGGTCATGTCTCATAATTTAAACACCATGGCCCCAACGGCCTAGCCATATGCATTTCCTTTTGGATTGTTATCACTATTTATTTTCATAAAAGCATGTCAAATGTAGAAATCCCTTATAATTAAGTATAGAAAGTGCATAGATACTGATTGATTTTCCTAAGCCTCATTGGCAACGGGTGCCAGTCCGCCCTAGTGGGACTTTGGGCATGACATGATGATGGAAAATTGAAATTGTGTTGCAATTGTGTAAATGAGAATTCATTTTTCCAATGTGGAAACAAGAATTTGTAGAATGGTATCCTTTCCAATATTTAGAAATTTTCCAATTCTTTTTGAGGAGTAACTTTGTTGATTCTTGATTAGGAAAGGAATTTAGGCCTTCTTTGGTTCCATTGAGTCCAATTTGACCATACTGACATACAATGGCAATGAATTGAATCCCTAGTGAAGCCTTTTGAGCCCCGATCCTTTCTTTTGTAACCATGTAACTTTGACTCATATTCGTGAAAGACATTCCTTCTTGTTCCTTAGAAATCCCTCCTTGAGCTTGCAATAAGCTAAGTAATGGCCAATGGCCCAATTGGGGATATTAGTAAAAAGAAGGGGGTGTCTCCCATGAAAAAGTCGAGGAAAGGAAAAAGAGAAAGAAAGAAAAATAATGAGTCCTAGAAAGGAATGAAAGCAAAGACAATGTTGAAAAAGTTGAAGAAAAAGGAGTTGCTTGAAAAAAAGAGGTCTCTCCAAAATTGTGAAAAGAAGTGCAAATAGGGGAGACACCTAGGATAATAGATCAAAAGTAAAAGAGATGTCAAAAGGAGAAGTGAAAAAGAGGACCAAAAGGACCTTTGAGCATGAAAGTAATGTGTAGGATTTAAGGAGGGATAAGCCATTTTTATCAGTATGGGATCCTACCCAACCTTAACCCTACACTACAGTTCTAACAATGTCCTTTGAGATCTTAATTAAGAAGAAGGTCAAGTGAATTCCAATTGAGAATGAGGGAAAGCCTACGTGTTGAAGCTGATATGCTATTTCTCAATTGGGAGAGTGAGAGTTGAAGAGATTCTATGAAAATAATGTCATAATCTTGAGTGGTCTGGATCTTCTTTGGCATGAGTAGAAATGCTGATGCCTTTAAGCAGTGATCAATAGCTACATGAGCAATTGTGAGCGTCACCATGTTTTGATTACTCCTTAGTCATCTCTTGAGGATTGAAAATGACATAAGTGGTTTATGGAAGTTTGAGATGGGATGAAAAAGGTGGATCTATATGTGTGTTATAACACCCTACCCCTTATAATACTAGTACTACATAAATAAAACATGACATGATTTGTTCAAATTAGCGCTAATTTTTAAAAATGCTTGAATCTTGTGTTAATGGGCTATATGTGTGTCTAACACTTAAGAGGGTCAAGTGCATACATGTTTTGTGTCGAATTGAGAAGATCATGGACTTAAACAAAGTGAGAGAATTAAGGTGCTTGTAGGACTTAGTAAGCTAGGAGGTGAGTCACCTACTTGCTTAGCTTAAATTTGCTAGCTAAACAGAGACGAGGCTCGACGTCAAATTTGTCCAAGTT
>JAOTQJ010040051.1:0-15239 GCA_025642045.1 Solanum sejunctum
AGGGGTAGAATGATGTCTGGCCTTGTGATATAATAGATTGGTATGATTAGTCGTATCTTTATGTATTGTATCGTTATTATTCGTCTTATATTTATTACTTTTATTATATTTGTATATTATCATTTGTTTTCCACTTTAGTCTTTTTTTTCATATCTAGTATCTTCTGCTTTTGGGGCATGATATTTTTGAGTCAAGGGTCTTTCAGAAACAGTTTTTCTATCTCTATGAGGTAATGATAAAATCTGCGTACATTTTACCCTCGTAAGACCTCACTTGTGGCAATCCATTGAGTACGTTGTTTTAGTTATATAATTGAGTTTAATCGTATTTTTCAGTAATTTTTTTTTATAAAACAAAATAATTTATTTCAATATGTTTTTAGAGCTCCTAAAACATCATATTTGATATTTTTTCTGCAAATTAATCATAATTTTTGTAATATTTATTCTCTTATTTTATCAAAATTTATTCATAAGTCATATAGGCTTGATTAACCATGAGGCCATTTTTGTCAAAGTTCTTTATAGGTGGACACATCTCAAAGTGTCACATTTATGCAAATATTCGGGTCATGCCCATTTTAAAATGGACCGGGTTTGTGGGGCCCTGAATCTTCTTTTCCACGTGTCACATTATGCAGAATTTTTGGGTCACACCCATTTTAAAGTGAAACGGTTTTGTGGGGCCTGAATCTTTTTTTTTCCACGTGTCACATGACATAAATGAGGATATTCTTTTTTTTTTAACGTTAATCAACCCTTTAACTTCCAATTATTACACTTCTACCCTTATCACTCTCGTCTTCATCACAGTAAACTCACCATTTTTTTTGTTCATATAGCAAATTACTTCTGCAATTTTCGTTATTTTCAAGGATTTTGAAAACCCTAGCTTGATTTCATTCTCTTCTTCAACAATTCAGAGGAATTTCAAGGGCTTTTTTAGGTACATTCTGATGAAAGTTAGCTTTCTTAGAATTAACTATTAAGTTAAAGTTTTCAAAGATTTTTTTTGCTTGTTTATTTTGATCAAGTTTTGAACTTTTTTGCAACCCTTTAACTTGGATAACAGTAGAACAAGAAAAAAAAAGTTGGATGGTGGGTCCAATTTTGATTTGATTACTCTGTACTGAGTGAATCTTGAAAAATTGTTCATGTGAGTTATTTGTACCTTTTGGTTATTTGTTATTCAGTTTTTGGATGTATAAAGATGGTAGAAGTAGTTAATCATGTGTAAAATGGTTGATTCTTGATCATCATTTGGGATTTTTATCATGTTTTCAAATGGAGAAGTTCTGTATACAATGGCAGAGTTGCAGAAAACATAGGGTGAGGTGGTGGTGGTGGTGGTGGGGTAGGGGGTAGAGTAAACTATTGGTATCGACAAAAAGGTGGGCATACCTGTTGATGGTGATGGTAACATATATTGTTATAAAATTAGTTGAGCTTGTGAGATTTAGAAATCTGTTTGCCTTTGAAAGAAGAGTGCGCACGGGCTAGACTTAGAGCGCTTGAAATTCATCCTATCTCATAAGGGCGGTGAGACCATAGCAGAAAAGAAAACACATAACGACAAAGTTACGTGGTACTTCTATTGACCTGTTGACGATGGGAGGTAACATATATTGTATAGAATTAGTCAAGCTGTGAGATTTGAAAATCTTTTTGACCGCATGTGGGATGGGTTTAGTGCGCGTGAAACTCATTACTACCTCATAAGGGCATCGAGACTATAGCAGATGCTATGATTATCAAAAAAAAAAAAGGAAAAATTAAGAAAACACATAACGACAAAGTTACATGGTACCTGTGTTGGTGAGTGGTTGTCGGGGACCTGTGAAACTAGTCAAGGTGAGTGCAAACTGGCTCGAACACTATGGTTATTATTTAACGGACACTAGAAGTTGTTATATTTGTTTTACTAAGTAGTAAATAGGATCATTGATTTTTCAAAATGACTTTTTCAAGCTTGTAATGTGGCAGTAATCAGCCTATGATATGTTAAAAGTTTTGATTTTGAAGTTTAAGACTGTCTACAAACTTAAGATTCGGCTTTGTGGACTTACATTGGGTATGATGTTGTTTGTCGTGTACTATTTTCCTATGTTGCACACACTCTTCATTTTCAATACCGCAACTGTGTCGGATTCTTTGAAAGTATACTACTTTTGGATAATACGAGACACACTCGCTGACACTTTCAAAGAGTTCGAGCCAGATAGTTGTTTTCCTTTCATTCTCTTTAGCCAGAGAAGTAATCTTTTCTTTTTCTTCCCTTTTTCTACATGTCAAGGTGAGCTTTCTTGAGAACATGGATTTTTCTATTTGGGTTCAATCTGAAAATCAAGGTTTGATATTCTGTCACCCTAATTGGATTTTCGAGATCTTAGTAACTGAAGTCCTGAAGTAGTTTATTTATTTAGACTTCACAGATGAAAGCAGTTATCCAACAACTGGTTGGGAGTATAATGCATATTTTGATCTGAGGCTTGGTAAGTTTATAATGTTGTCATATATAGCTCTTCGATTGTCAATTTTGTTCGACATACCTTATCTGTTTGAATTGATTCTATGTGTCATAGACGTGATCGAGGAAGATGCTTTAAATGAGAAATCATGTAAGGAAGTGATGAAGATATTGACAAACAAAGCTGATTCGAAAATCGTTCATCTTGAAGCTGATGTACTGATGGTCCAGAACCGACTTGCCTGCAAAAATTATATGGATGTTGCTGCATTGAATGAAAAGAATGTTAACTTGGATAGCATGCTAACGCCTTCACAGAATGAGAATCAGCAGGTTTGGTTTTTGAATTGTCACATCTTTTTATTTTTTTTACTTTAGTCGATACATGCTCGTTAGGTAATCCATATTGCTCATCCTTTCAAAAATATTGCTGCGTGTGTGGAAGATCCTCCAGAAATAGTGCATTTTTGGAGGATCTAACATGGGTAGGATGGCAATGTGGCAAGGCGCGTGGGGGCGGGGCAGGTCTAAGTGTATGTGGGGCCGGGCAGGTTTACTTTTATGCGGGGCAGTTGCAGGGCGGGATGCGTTACAACAATTTATTTAAAAAATTAAGTGGGGCAGAGCGGGTTGAACTTTCTTTCTTTCACTCTCGATTTTTTCAACTCTTTCAGCTTTAATGAAATGTTAAATTTGTGTGTGTAATTAAAATAACAAAAAATGAAGAAAAAATAGAGATAACATAAGGGGGGGGGGAGTGGGTTGAACTTTCGCGGAGTAAGCTTCGCCTGGCCTCATTGTCATCACTAAACATGGGTGCGTCAACCAAGGGCGGCTTAAGCATATTAATGACCTAAGACCAAAATGAAATGAGGTGCCTTAAACACGAACCAAAAAAATTATATGTGTTTTCATTTGAAATCTACTCTTCTAGCTTTTTGAGCAAAGTGTTTTCTAATAATTTTTGTAATTGATTTCTACTAATACAATTAAAAATCGTTTGGTAGTTGATTAGAATTATGCAATTATTAATATTGTGGGTATTAATTATGTGAGTATTAGTCTTCCACCTTAAATTCGGCATAAGATGATACACGGATTCTCTTGTAATTAATACGTGAATTTATAAATTGTTAGTCAGATATCGAATTAATAAAATACATGAATAAATTTACTTCCTAACTAATAACTATACATTGTATAACTTGTACAAAAATTCAATAGATGAATAATCGGCAACATTAGCAGCCTTTTTTTGGCTCTTAGGCGGCAACATTCACATGTTCTTATTTGTTGACTTTGGTCGGTACAAGCTCTTTAGGTACACCATATTTCTCGGACTATTCAAATGTTGTAGATTGCATGTTAGATTCTCCAAAAGTAGAGCTCTTTTGGAAGGATTCGGCATAGATGTTGAATCTCCTTGCCTTCTTCATGTGTTCACTTTTGTATATTTAAATCTCTTCAGTGAAAATTCTGATTTGCTTAAGACAACAACTTTTGACTGTGTGAATCTCTTGACATACTTTTGACTATGCTTTAATTCTGACTATGTGAACCTCCTGACACACTATTTTGACAAATTTTGGGGGCCTAAGACAACTTTTTTTCTTAAGCTTAAGAGCCGACACTGGCAGCAACAATCACATGTTTTATTAATGTTGACTTTGGTCGGTACATGTTCTTTAGGTAACACCTATGTTTCTCGGAGTATTCGAAAACGTTGTTGAGTGCGTGTCAGATTCTCCAAAAGTAGTGCACTTTTGGAAGGATTTGACGTAGATGTTGAATCCCCTTGCTTTCTTCATGTTTTCACTTTTGTATATTTAACTTTCTTCGGTGAAAATTCTGACTCTTCCATTGCGTGAACCTCCTAACATACTATTTTAACAAATTTTGGGGGCCTAAAGGCAGCAGCTTTTTTTCTTAAGCTTAAGAGCCGACATTGGAGGCAATAGTCACATGTTGTTATTTGTTGAATTTAGCCTGTACATGCTCTTTAGGTAACACCTATGTTTCTCAGAGTATTCAAAAATATTGCAGAGTACGTGTCAAATTCTCCAAAAGTAGTGCGCTTTTGGAAGGATTTGACACAAATTTTGAATTTCCTTTTTATTAAATTAAATCTTTTTAGTGAAAATCTTTGCTTTGCCATTGCTTGAACCCCTCCCGACATACTATATATTTTGACAACTTTTATTTTAAAAATAACAGACTGCTAAACCTGGTGTTGGAAGTTCAAATCTGTCTGAAGTTCTTGACAAAACGAAAGCGATAGAGGATCACAGCTCAAAAGATATCGAAACTGTAAAATTAAAGGATGGTTGCACTGTCCAGGACAATAATACAGTATTGGCATCTCTGGTTGAAGCGGAAAATCAGCAAGAAACAGTAAGTTGATTTTTCGATAGACAAAATTCTCAATTGGAGTCGAAGCACAAACTACTTTAATATGATGTCTTTAGGTGCTTATTTTTGAGTCATTTGAATTGTAAAAAAGACAAAAATGTTCTTTGACAGCCTGCTGGAGCCAAAAGAACCGGTGATTCTGTTTCTGCTGACATTACTGCAACTTCTCAGATCCACTCGACAAAGAGGAGAGTAACAAGATCTAGTGCACGAGACGTTGCTTCTTCCGAGTCACCTATAACCCCAGTACCTCAGGTAGCACCTCCACCATCTTCTCTAGCATATATTGACAATATGTCACTGGTTCAACTCAAGGCCCTGGCATATCAACATAATATACATGGAGTCTCCAAAATTCGGAAGGCAGACCTACAAAAAATTCTTCGCTCAAAGCTGTGTGCAGCATAAAATTTGTTCGCAACAACAATCTTGTGTCCGTTCAAAGTGCCCTCGATTCAGGTGGCAACGCTTTGAGAAGGAGGAAGTGCCGTGGCTCATCTTTATTGAGGATGTCTATGATTTTGGCCTTGAACTTGTTAAAAAGTTCCTGGAAATCGCCAATATATATAGCTAATATTTGGCATTACATTTTGTACATAACAGTGGGACATTGTGGAAAGTTGAAGAGTCAGTTATAAGGTACCTGTGTAGCAATCAGCAATATTGATGAACAACATTTCTGTAGCTTTTTTCATTATCTTATGTGGTGTTATTATAATATCTTTCTTTTTGGCCTTTATTACTTCGCGCCTGAAGGTCTAGTACTTTTTGAAATAGTGGATTGATCAGCACACTACTCGCGGGAAGAGTTGATATTCCGAAAGTCCCTAGTTTGGGAAGAGCTATTAAAGTGAGGAATCATCAAATGTACTCTAAACCTGAGTTGTTAGCACATATAAGAGGTTGTATGTTACCTTTATAGATTGAAACGCGCACGTCACATGAGCCAAGAAAGGTTGATCATCTTTAAGCTTTTCTAGAAACGCGCTGTCATTTTTTGTTAAATCTCCCAATAGAGTAGCAGTTGTCTGCTTCATGCTGGCTTTTAAGGTAGAATAATATTGTAAATACATCACCGTAGATCAATAGATGGCATGGAGAATGCAAAATTGCAACTTAAAGTTCATTTACAACCACAATTTTTCGTTGGTTGGTAATGCCTTTCTCAATGAAGGATTCATAGAAACTAATACACAAAGATGTTTCGACATATTGATTAAATAGTGTTACTTGGAGCTTTCTTCCCTAGTATTTTAATTAAGGGACAGGTGCAACCTGTATATGTTGAAAAAAGTCTTATGCATAACTCATCCCCCAAAAGCTAACTCAAAGGAAGGAGGATTGTCTAAACTTTATAAGGAGATCACTCATCCCATTAACCACCAATGTGAGACTTTGTGTCTCAATACTCCCCCTCACGACCAGTGCATTGGTGGGACAATTTTTTCGGGGGCCTAACATTGGGTGAAACGGGCCGTGCTCTGATACCATGTTAAAGAAAGTCTTAGGCCTAACTCACACCCCAAAAGCTAGCTCAAAGGAAGGAGAATTGTCTAAACCTTATAAGGAGACCACCTATTTCATTGACCTGAGACTTTGTGTTCCAACAAAATAAAATTGAAAAACAGTATAAAAGGGACATAAAGCTGTCAGTGATAATACGTCTTCGTCAACTAATAGTATCGTTCGGAAAGAGCCTTCATATCTCGAATTCTTGCAAGATATAACTGAACTCATTCAAACAACTAACACTCTCATCATCCAATCAATAGAGTGCTTTTGGTATCTTGTTAACGAGTAAGTTAGAAGGCGAAAGCAGGAAACAAATTATCTAATAATGTAAGACTGACAAAGTAAAAAAAAAAGAGTAAATAAAAGAAGTGAAGAATTGTTGCGTGGAAGTATTCGCGAAATAGATTTAGTAGGTGCTTAAACATGTATAAAGGAATTAGTTACAACTTACGATAGGACATATAGATTTATTCTCTTACTAGATAAGTTGCTCGCACTTCGTAAATAAATTTATTAAACTTATGCCTAATCAGTACCACAATATTATCAAAAATGAAAAGATAATTTTTTTTATTTAAAAATATATTCTACTACAAAAATTCCAACATAAATTAAAAGATTTGTCATTGTGAAATATCTGATGAACCTCAAATGAATGATTTCAATACTTTATCTTTGATCAATTTTATCTTCTATATATTTTTGATAGAATATAAAATTTTACGTCATACACTATATTCATTTATCAAAATTTCATGGCATGAATATTTCCTCTAAAATTAGCCGGACATTAATGAACAACATCTACAAAAAAAAAAAAAAAAATTTATTGATAATTGCAGTGTGCAAAGTTCTTCCAATAATCCTCTTTCTTCATATCACCATTGGAATATAAGCTTCTCTGACGGCTAAGGTAGAAATATATCGTAAGTTCTTTGATAATTTCTGTAAAATACTTATCCAATATATAAATGTTGAAACACAAAGTCTCACATTGGTGGTTAATGGGATGGGTGATCTCCTTATAAGGTTTAGGCAATTCTTCTCCCTTTTATCTAGCTTTTGTAGTGTGAGTTAGGCCTAAAACCTTCTTCAACATGGTATCAGAGCAGGACCCGTCTCGCCCAATGTTGAGCTCCCAAAAAATTGTCCATGCATCAGATGCTAAGCACTGGGCGTGAGAGGGTATTGAGACACAAAGTCACACATTGGTGAGCCCGTCTCACCCAATGTTGGGCTCCCGAAAAATTGTCCACACATCAAATGCTAAGCACTGGGCGTGAGGGGGGTGTTGAGACACAAAGTACCACATTGGTGGTTAATGGGATGGGTGATCTCGTTATAAGGTTTAGGCAATTCTCCTCCCCTTGATCTAGCTTTTGGGTTGTGAGTTAAGCCTAAGACCTTATTCAATAATAAAATCACAACTAATAGAGCACACCAAAACGTATTGTCATATAGTTTCCTGCATAAGAAAATTGAAAGAGAAGGTAATCCCATTAATAAAATTTTGGTTCATGTGAGTAACCGTGTTCATTAGGATAGCAAATTATCGAGAATACATGGACATAGAATCAGAATTTGAGCTAAATCTTTACCATTTTCGGCAGCAGAGTCTTTTGTCTCCCCTGCTTTTTCCAAGGCAGTGACCTTTGCTACTCTGGCCTTGTCCACAACATACTCGGATCCAATCCGAACACCATGAACGACAACCTCTCTTGCTTGTGCAGCTGCACTTGAAAGGGACACCTCAAAAATAGTGTTTTCGCCTATATATTGATAATCAGTTTTTTTACTCCGATAAGTTCCCAAGTTCATTAAATTTGAAAAAACTCGTCCTAATCACTTTCATGTTATTAACAAAAGAAATGCTTACGAAATTTCTATCAATATTTTTCACATATTTTTGATGGGTTATTTTCAACTTAACTTCAAATACACCTATTTTCAAATATCAACAAATACATGACCAAACACGAACTGCTTAATACATCGCAACATAGCAGATACAAATTCAAGGTTTAGACATAATTGCTCAAATAATAGGATAAACAAAATTATCCCACTCCATATGTATGGAGTAACTTATATATCATGATCCCTGTGATACAAATGAAGAAATAAATAATTTTGAAACTAACTGATACCTCTGACCATAATAAAATAATGGTGCATTTAATTAATCCTGCATTATATTGTGAGATTATTGTCACTTGTTCTTTCATATCAAATGACTCATAAATCTTAGTATTGTGATTTGGTTATACTTCTGAAATTGTGAATTCAAAATTTAATATTTATTGAAATATTTAGTAACCTTCTCAAAGGTCTATGTTGAGCCTTGGAAAATACTACTGACGTTTCCCAATGGAAGTGTCATTAGCAGCTACAGCGTTATCGGCAACATAATGAGATCCACTTCTAACACCATGACTGATAGTGCCTTTGGCTTGTGCACCTTGTGCTGATGGTGTCCTTATTGCTTACGCACATTCGTGTCTTCAACAACATATTGTTTGTCTATAATCCTCATAACCTGTTACATTTTGCTTTCTTGGAACCTATGATTTATGTAGTCCCTTCATTGTTGATACTTACAATCTCTCACTATTTTGCTTACCTGAAATTCTCCTCAGCAGGTTACAATCTGTTGTCATTATCTATCGTATATGTGTTAGCTTTCTCGTATTTACATACTGTCATTTACTTTTCATTATTAGTCGTTCTTTCTGTTTTCTTTCCTTTCTTTTTTGTTATATTTAGTTTTTCTGCTTAAGGGTTTTGAGATGAGGGTTCTCAAGAAACAACCTCTCTACTTCTATGAGGTAGTGGTAAGGTCTGCGTACATTCTACCCTTTCCAGACCCCACTTATGGGATTTCACTGGATATGTTGTTGTTGTATTTTTTTGAACTATGTCTGTTTATGATATTTACATTTGAAATCGACGTCCACAGTAGACGTTCAGTATCTTCTCAATATCATAGACTTATTTCTAAAATACATCAGGGTAATATTAGAATAAAATGTACCTGAGTTTTCGTTAACAATAGGATTAAGCTCACTTTCAATCCTAGAAAGAAACCAACTGTTAGTGAAACTCTCCGGTTCGGATGAATCTCCTCATTCTCAATAAACTCCCGAACCTGCAGAATATCTACTCCAGTTTTCCATAACAAAAGCATAAAAAGTTAACCCAGAAACTAATTTCTAGTCTTAACCTCGAAACTGACCTCTTCAAATTCATCATTAATAGCATTGCGATCGATAATTCCTTGAGATATCAGAGTAATTATTGGAATTCTGGAGCCTAATTTTCCAGTTATCTGCAGAATAAGAGTATCCATTATACATACAATTGCATATAGCGCTTATTTCTAATGTAATCAACAACAACATTTTTGGAAAAGGCAGAAACATATAGAACAAATCAGAATTTTCTGCCTCCTAAACGACATCATCGGGTCTTAATTTCCTTTTTAATTTTCTGCCTCTTGGATAATGTGGAATCAAGGAAAAAAAAGAAAAAATCAGAATTGAACGATAGATTCTTCAACAAAATGGAAAAGAAATGTTGTTATTAAACTCAGTATCCTTTTTTCACCTTCTTAAAATCGGGAACAACTTTAAAAACAAACTCAACACTTACATGGCTTGGAGGAATATGCTTCCCACTAAGAAGATGAAGCAGCAGGGCACCAAAACTGTAAACCACACTCTTAGGCGTCACCTTATCTGCCATTACAATCACGATAAAACATTGAAACAAAAACTTGATAGCAGCAGATGTACCTGCCTTTAAATATTCTGGAGGGGTGAAAGCCAAGTTTGTACTATAACTCTTCCCATCCCTACTGTTCTTCATTAAGCAACCTCTTGTTTAATGACGAATGTCCATATCATTGAATCATCTGGTAACTGGCAATGGCATCTCATTGGAAACCCACAGAAAATGGTGTCATTCCTTGCACACCCAAAGATATGGGAGGCTGTGGTGAAGGAATTTTAAGTTTGGGTATCTATTTTCTGAGAATTGGATATTCGAGTTGCTACAGAAAGCTAAAGGAATAGCTCAAAAATGTAAATTGAACGAAATACGCATTGATCTAAAACTGCACCTCTCCCGCTCAAAATCCAAGGTTGAAAGTAGCACTTCTGATGTCAAGCTATGTAAGGCTGCTGCTCGGGATAATTCTGAAGATAATTTTGTATACTGTCCAGCAGCTGCGGATGCTCAGCATGAAAATTCAAGGCGTTTTCGGCTCTCTTTATCCAAGGGTGAACCAGTTATAGTAACTGACGTTCATAAAAATGTATTGGGCTTGAGCTAGGAACCGATGGTTATGTCTCGTGCTTGTCGGCAGACTAAGAAGTCTACGGAAGTTTAAATTGTTTAAATTGGTGTAAGGTTAGTGCGGTAATCTTTTCTTGAACTTTGAAAAGAATTCTGTAAAGAATTACCACACTAACGTTACACCAATTTAAACAATTTAAACTTCCGTAGACTTCTTAGTCTGCCGACAAGCACGAGACATAACCAACGGTTCCCAGCTCAAGCCCAATGCATTTTTATGAACGTCAGTTACTATAACTGGTTCACCCTTGGATAAAGAGAGCCGAAAATGCCTTGAATTTTCATGCTGAGCATCCGCAGCTGCTGGACAGTATACGAAATTATCTTCAGAATTATCCCGAGCAGCAGCCTTACATAGCTTGACATCAGAAGTGCTACTTTCAACCTTGGATTTTGAGCGGGAGAGGTGCAGTTTTGGATCAATGCGTATTTTGTTCAAGTTACATTTTTGAGCTATTCCTTTAGCTTTCTATAGCAACTCGAATATCCAATTCTCAGAAAATAGACACCTCAAACTTAAAATTCCTTCACCACAGCCTCCCATATCTTTGGGTGGGCAAGGAATGGCACCATTTTCTGTGGGCTTACAATGAGATGCCATTTTCTGAGCACCACAACCTTTATTTCTCCAAGAAGTCTGAGTCTGAGAAATTTCGACAGGGAAATAAGGAGAATAAACCAAAGAAGAATTGTGATCAAATTCAGCAGCCTGGATCTCCGTCTGTTGTGACATCCTTAGATACTACTACTGGTGAAAGTGCTTAAAGAATCGGTTCTCTCTACATAACAACACCTCTTATTGGGGCTCACAAGAACAAGACGACAGGGAGATATATGTCTCAGATTACCAACCCCCATCACAAAAAAGAAAATTCCCCATATTCGAATTGGAAATGAGAGATGTTTCTTTGGCTCAAACTGTTGTCATCCACTCGACATATGATTTGATAGACAAAAGTTATGTCATACACCTTTTCTGGTGCTTCCACTGTTAAAAAAAAAAAAGATATTACAGTCCTTATGAGGCCACCTTCTTTGTTGCTTCCACTTGACATATGATTTGGTAGTCAGGCACAAAAATAAACTATTCTGATTTTTGATTTTAGTAGTAATAGTAATCTGCAAATTCGCTGCGGTTCTTTATCTACTTGAATCTATGGACTGTAATATCTACTTTATCAATCTTCTGTACATAGGTGGCCTCGTTAGGAGTGTTATGCCTTCCACCTACTACACAGTTTGATCTTCTCTGGATTAGGCCTTCATGCACAAAAGCCTTGGATTAAGCACTATCATCGTCGAGCAAAGATCTGCCATCTTCAAGTGTCCTGAATGTCGTCCAAGTTTATTTTTCTGCAATAGACATCTACATACCTACTCATCATAAGCTCAACTTCACGTTACTGTATTGAAGTGCTTATTTTTTTAAGAGTTTTGTAATATTTAAAAGAAATTGCACATAATGAATAATAGATACCACATCAACTTGTAAAAGGATTCCCAACAGACTGTAAATCAAAACTTCCATGTACTCTGGAGTGACTGGGTAATCATTCTGTACGAACTATTTACCATCTCCCCTTGTTTTTAATTGTGGCAACAACAATTAAGTAGAAGGCATAATTTGTAATTTGCCAAGGTAATCAGTTGGAAGGTTTAGAAGTCGAGGAATGGTCGTAGTTTTTTCCTCGTGCGTGAGAGAAAGTGTAGTGTCAGAGTAATAAGTTGAAAGAGAATGCAATTTAGTATCCTGCACAAGGCTAAATGTGCATAAAGTATCACAATTGAGCATGGTTGTATGTGAACTGATGAAGCAATGGATTCGCGAAAAATGGGAAGTTGAAGGTTGCAAAGGGTCTTTTTTCAAAATCAAATCAAATCACAAGTCGATTTTTTCTTACCTATTTGACTTGGTTCATCGATTCATTTTGACTTTGACAGTTTGGCTTATATAAGTTAGAGGAATGAAGAAGAAACTATTAAGAAGATGTGAGATGGACAGTTGGGATAGGCATTGTGGAAGGAAAATGAATTGCTCATTCTTGCCATATATAGTAAAATGCTTATATGTTTCTTTTTCCCTCAGCTCTGTATACCACTATAGATTTTCTTGGCGTAAGCAAATAGTTAACTATCAAAACTATGGGTTTGGTGCATCTGATCCCTATGATATGAATGTCTGGACTAAGTAACCATTGAATGTACAAAGAGGCGATTTTATTTAATAAAGAAACGGAAAAGAAGTATTTGGGGGAAACAAAAGCCAAAGTTGGCAAACTATAAGGATTCAGAGAACATGCGTCACAAAAGAATAAATACAGGGGATTGAAATAAGAACGGCAGAGGGAGGCACCAGCGAATAGAAAGCATGAGTTAACATAGGAAGAAGGCTAAAAAATTACCATACCTGGTAAGTGGCGAATGGGGCAGCGGCGACCAAAATTCACGACAGAGAACTCTGGGACGTGAGTTGAGGCGATAGTAGGAAGTAGAGTGGAAAAGGTATTCGCTGGAAAAAGGCGTACAAATTATGAGGAGCAACAACAACAATGGGAGGGATGAATAGGCACTGTGGAAGGTTAATGAAAGACGTACAATTTATGAGATCCACAATAAAGGTTAAGGGTCGAAGCGCCGTCGAAAGGTTGGCAAGGCCGAAGTGACCTTTGTGTGGTGCACTTCTATTGTGGAAGGAAGGGTAAAGTTGTAATTTTGTGAGTTGAGGCGATAGTGGAAAAGGCGTTCGGCGGAAAAAGGTGTACAAATTATGAGGAGCCGCAATAGGGATGGGAGGGATGAATCGGCGCTGTGGAAGGTTGATGAAAGACGTACAATTTATGAGATCCACAATAAAGGTTAAGGGCCGAAGCGGCGTCAGAAGGTCGGCAAGGCTGAAATGACCCTTGAGTGGCACACTTCTGTTGTGGACGGAAGGGTAGAGTTGTAATTTTGTGAGTTGAGGCGATAGCAAGAAGTAGAGTGAAAAAGGCATTCGCCGAAAAAAGGAGTACGGATTATGAGGATCTTCAACAGGGATGGAAGGGATGAATCAGCATTGTGGAAGGTTGATGAAAGACGTATAATTTATGAAATCCACAATAAAGGTTAAGAGCCGAAGCGCCGTCGAAAGGTCGGCAAGGCCAAAGTGACCTTTGTGTGGTGCACTTCTGTTGTGGAAGGAAGGGTAAAGTTGTAATTTTGTGAGTTGAGGCGATAGCAGAAAGTAGAGTGGAAAAGGCGTTCGCCGGGAAAAGGAGTACAGATTATGAGGAGTCGCAACAGGGGATGGGAGAGATGAATCAACACTGTGGAAGGTTGATGAAAGATGTACAATTTA
Source organism: Solanum sejunctum (assembly GCA_025642045.1). Taxonomy (NCBI): domain Eukaryota; kingdom Viridiplantae; phylum Streptophyta; class Magnoliopsida; order Solanales; family Solanaceae; genus Solanum; species Solanum sejunctum. Next base: position 14,079 of record JAOTQJ010040051.1, read on the forward strand.
TGAGATCCACGATAAAGGTTAAAGGCCGAAGCGGCGTCGAAAGGTCGGCAAGGCCGAAGTGACCTTTGAGTGGTGCACTTCTGTTGTGGAAGGAAGTGTAAAGTTGTAATTTTGTGAGTTGAGGCGATAGCAGGAAGTAGAGTGGAAAAGGCGTTCGCTGGAAAAAGGAGTAGAGATTATGAGGAGCCGCAACAGGGGATGGGAGGGATGAATCAGCACTGTGGAAGGTTGATGAAGACGTACAATTTATCAGATCCACAATAAAGGTTAAAGGCCAAAGCGGCGTCAGAAGGTCGGCAAGGCTGAAATGACCTTTGAGTGGCACACTTCTGTTGTGGAAGGAAGGGTAAAGTTGTAATTTTGAAAATAAATTAAAATTGTTGAATTGTGGTAGTCCCACGTAGGGCGGGCTTTGGGCCCAATTATAATACCAACTTATGACAATTAGATTTTAATAGAAAAGTAATTTAAAGAAGTCTAATAGAAGAAAAACATAAAAGAAAGAAGAAAAATATTCAATGCATTCATCATTGTTAAGATTTTAATCATAATAATAAGAGATCAAAAAATACATAATTAATACATAATTTTTTTGGATTTTTGTCTACTCTTTTTTTTCCTCCTATCCAATCAAAATTTAAGAGCCATATTCATAGAGTCAAACTAAAGTATAAACTAAATAGTACAATAATGATTCAAGCATCTCACTACTTTAACTATGGTATGAAAAAAAAAACCTGGGTAGAGATCTCATGAAATAAAAAAGATTGAATTTGTATAGATTTAAAATGGAGTAATACCAAAAATGAAGGTTCTTAGGAAACAGTTTATCTACTTCTGTGAGGTATAGTGGTAAGGTCGCGTACATTTTACCCTCCCAGACCCCACTCGTCGTTGTTGTTGTTGTTGTTGTTGTTTGTAATACCAAAAATATCTTAAAATTTTAAATTAAATATGTGGAGGTTATGAATATAAAAAGTATGAAATTATAGATATTAGAAGTAGTGATTGAATAGGTGATTAAATATGAGATATGAAGAGGAAAATAAAAAAAAAAAAAAAGAAGAGAAAAACTGAACAAATTAAAGTGTATGAATTTCCTAACCAAAACTAAAAAATAACAAATACATGTAACATAAGACATAATCAAACAAAAAAAAT
>JAOTQJ010040070.1:0-15237 GCA_025642045.1 Solanum sejunctum
ATGACGTATCAGTATTGTATAGTTAGTGTATAAACATACATACAGACATATATATATATATATATATATATATATATATATATATGGACATATATAATATTATATAAATAATTAATTAGTGTATATATAAGGTATTGGTATTTATATAAATAGTTATTTAATGTATAAGTAATGTATTGGTATTGTATAAATAGTAATGCGGTGTCTATGTAATGCATCGATATTGCATACTTCATGTATATATCGTATAAATGATATATAAACATGTATAAATAGTATAAAAATAATTATGTAGTGCATATTTAATATCTCAATATTAAATAAATGTACATAATCATATATTTAATTATACGAGTAATTATATAATATTTTGATATTTAATTGACTATCATCCATTCTCACCTGAATAAATTAAAAAAAAATATATATTATAAATATTTATTTTCCACAAAAAAGGGAAACAACAAGAAAAGAAAAAATATTATATTTAAAAAAGTTTAAAAATTATAAACAATAATTTTTCTAATAGTATTAATTGACCATAGCTAAATAGCAATAAATTGTGGCTAAAACATTAATTATATTAAATATGGTTGTTTTATCCAAATTGGGCCATTTTGGATAATTTTGTAAAAATGAACCAGAAAAATGATAAATAAATACTAGTATAACTTATAGAAATTTCATATATTTTGGAACTAATTTCAATTAATATCAACTTTTTTCAAAGTTATTGAAAATTCCTTCTTGTTGATATAAAAAATAAAATTAGTGATACATATCGAAAAGTAGAAGCACTAAGGGATTTTAACTATGATACATGGAGAAGTAGAGATTGTAATTTATATCAGTAAGTGTTGCAGTTTATATTATTTAAGAAAATTTTGTAATTTTTTTAAAAAATTGAGATTATATGAAATTTTGTAAATATAAGTTATGTATTTCTGTAACTTAATATGAGTTATCACTTAGTATAATTTTTTCCAAGTAATATTATGCTACTATTTATCTAAATTATCATTAATTATTGATTTTTTTAATTATTAAACATAGCGCAAGATGGAACGTTAGTGCGAAAGAATCCCCATTTATGGGATATAGAGTCATTATGTTTCTCTTCTACTATGAAAGAATCCTATTTTCCGAATTTGTAATTATTTTCTTCATTTGTTATTCATACTCTTGCTTCCCGTAATGAATATGAACAACAATAAATACAAATATTAATTTGATATATATTTCGAACATGAAAAAAAACTTTTATCGACAACTACAACATAGTATACATTAAAATACAAAACAAAGATATGCATATTCTACTACTAAATATATGAACCTATTGGCACTATATACAAAAGAAATGCAATAACAACAATAACATATCTAGTAAAATCCCACAAGTAGGGTCTGGGGAGGATAAAATGTACCCAGACCTTATCACTACCTCTTAGAGGTAGAGAGGCTGTTTCGGGAAACTCTTATCTCAAAAACTCATAAGTAGAATAAACTAGATGCGGAAAAATGAAAAGGAAAAGAGAAACAAGGAAGAACGTCAAATAACAAAAGTAATGATAAACAGTAAATACAATATAATCAACACACATAAGGCGGATACTGACCCCATAGGATATAAGGACCCGACTAATCCTACTAATTAATCTATCCCTACTAGCCTAGTAGTCTGCTACTCTAATTCGCGATCTCAACTCCTTCTAATCTAAGGTCATGTCCTAGGTGAGATCAAGTGTCGCCATATCTCTCGTCTTATTACCTCCCTCCCAATACTTCTTTGGTCTACCTCTACCCCTCCATGTAGCTCTTAAATCCAACCTCTCTCACCTCCTAACATGAGCATCGACATCTCTTATCTATACATGTCCAAACCATCGCAACCTCGCTTCCCTCATCTTGTCAACCACAAGAGCCACCTTTATCTTCTCCCGAATGATCTAATTCTTGATCTTAGTACTCCTGGTGTGTCCATACATCCATCTCATTATCCTCATCTCCGTGACTTGCATCTTCTAAACATATGAGTTTTTTGATTGACCAATACTCCACCCCATACAGAAAAGACGGTCTAATCATCATCTTGCGAAATTTACCTTTGAGTTTAGCTGGTATCTTTTTATCACATAGTACTCTAGGGGCAAGCCTCCTTGTTGTCCATGCTTCCCCAATATGATGTGTGACATTATCATTGATATCACCACTACTCTTGATGATAGACTCAATATATTTAAAATTTTCTCTCTTGGGAATAGGTTGAGTAGAAAGTCTCACATTAGTGTCTACTTCATCCTTCGGTACACTAAATTTGCACTTCAAGTACTCTATTTTGGTCCTTCTCAGTTTGAACCCTTTTAACTCCAAAGCGTGTCTCCAAATCTCCAATCTATCATTAGCTTTAGTCTGAGTCTCATCAATCAATACTATGTCATCTGCAAATAGCATACACCATGGAACCTCCTCTTGAATAGACTTTGTCAGCTCATCCATCAGTAAGGCAAATCGAAAAGGGCTCAACATGTATCCTTGATGAAGTCCTATCTCCAAAGATAAATACTCTAAGTCTCCTCTTACCATTCTTACCCAAATTTTGGCTCCATTGTACATGTCCTTTATTACCCTAATATATTCCATCAGGACACCTTTCACCTCTAGGCACCTCCATAGGAGATCCCTCGAAACTTTATTATAGGCCTTCTCGAGATGAATGAACACCATATGCAGGTCCTTCTTTCTTTCTCTATATTTCTCCACTAATCTATGAACAATATGAATTGCTTTAGTAGTCGACCATCTCGGAATGAATCAAAACTAATTCTCTGAAATAGCCACTACTTTTCTCACCCTCATCTCTATCACTCTCTCCCATACCTTCATAGTGTGATTTGTAACTTGATACCACTGTAATTGTTACAGTTTTGGGTATCACCTTTGTTCTTGTACAATGGAACTATTGTACTCCTCCTCCATTCATCGGGCATCTTGGCTGTGATACCCTGTAACTCCATGCTCTTTTGTATCTATGTTTCAAGCCTCATTCATTTAGGTAGGGAGTATATTAGGGCCGTGAGAGACTTCTAGTACTTTGACGAGTTCAAGACTTCCCTATGAATTGAGTTTTAGGTGATGGTTTATGCAAGTGTCAACTTTAAACAAGTGTAAATTTTAGCACATTTGAAACTAGATGACCCACAATATGTCAAAATAAAAGACCTTTGAGTTAACTTTCACATGCACTTGGTTTCACCTTATTTTGAGTTTGAATGAAGGAGTTATGCCCGTTTTCATAGAATCCTCCCATACAGTGATGCCACATGGGCCATGTGGCATCTCATGAGCCGTGTGACTAGCCTGGGCCCTAAAATTGCCACTTTGTGGCCAAGGAATGTGCCATGACAGGTCACACAATTCATGTGGTGTGGCACGGGCCGTGAGGCCCTCCATGAGGCTTCTGGAGCAAAACTTTTTCTAAGTGTAAAATTATTGTCTTTTAACTTCTGTAAAATTTTCTAAATATGATTTGACGGACTAGTAAATGGACTATCTGACCTCACACGACCTGTGTACTAATCCGTGAGGTGACACTTAGCAAACAATTTCAAGTGTTGGCCAAGTTTCCAATTTCCAAAAATTTCCTAGTGTTGGTTCACGAGCACTCCCATGAACCGTGGAGTGCCACACGATCTGTGTAATCTCAAGTAAGGTGACACTTTGTCAATTTTTCTCTCAGTCTCATTAATGATTTTTTTGTGAATTTAATCTATTCTAATGACCTCTTTAGACTTCCAATACTATCTTAACCTCCCAAAAAGGCCTAAACCCTATTCAAAAGGATCAAAGTCATTACTCTCAACTTGAATACACTCTCAAATTCTCTCAAGAACGTCCATCAAAATCCCAATACAAATTCAAGAAAACTCAACAGCAAGTTTTTGATTCCAAGATCCACTTCCAGGCTTCAAGTCCTTCACAACAAAATTGCAAGAAATTCAAGGTCTAAGGTATGTGAGTTTCAACCGTTGGGTCTTTTCACCCATGGTGTCCAACCTTTCTTTTTATGAAACTTACATGTTTCCAAGTCATGTTATGTATGGGCATACTCATTATTGGTTATTATTATATACTATGTTAGGGTTTCATGAAAAGTTGATGGAAAACACATGTTTACTCATTTTAAGTCTACACTATGAGATGATTTGCCTATTGTAACTGTGCATATTTTGAGCTATGGATCTATGATCTAAAATGATATTTGATGGTTTTTTTTAATATGTTTACAAGATGGTTTTACCAAATGTTGGTGGGTTGATTTACATTAAGATTTCTCACATGATTTCACACTTAAATTGCATGATTTTTAACTAGCATTTCAAACTTGCCAAGTGTTTGATAATGTGTCTTGTTAAGGATTCTTGAATTATTGGTGATCTATTGCAAGCCATATGAGTCCAGTAACTTTATGATGATGAAAGAAATGTATGTGTATGTTGAATTCATGAAAAGTATCTATAGTATTGCAAATTTACCACACTTTGATGCGGGGTACTATGCCCATTTACCATGTTGAGGGGTTTATACCTTCGCCACTTTGATGGGGGATCCTATTCCCATCTACCATGTTGAGGGTATACACCTTGACCACTTTCATAGAAGGTGCTATACTCATCTACCAATTTAGGGGTAGATACCTCAATCACTTCCTAAGGGGGTGATATGCCTTGGAGGTTGCTTAGTCTATGATGATGGTCTCTTCCTATACATGTACTATGTTCTATCTAAGCATGGTTTACTTCAAACATCATTCATGCATGCCATATTGTTACTATGCTCATTGAATGCTTAATTATGCATTTCAATTATGTTGCTTATCTCTTGTTTCATTGCATCCTACATACTTGGTACACTCAAACGTACTAACACATACTCTTGCCTACATGATTTCACCATGTAGGAGCTGGAGCTCCTCACGATCATCCTCATTATGGCTAGTTGGTCATCTTGAAAATAAGCTATTGGTGAGTCCTTAAGTTCAGGGACACTAACTTTGCACTCTTAGTTTTGTTATCTTCTTATGTTGAACTTTGATACTAAAAGGGTGAGCTCGGAAAGTGTCTTGGTCCCCGCTCAAGTCTATCTTTAAAGGTGTTTGTTGGAACTAATGATGTAATTATGTTATGAGCTTTGACTCTTCTATCTTTTATGCTATCAAAGACTTCCCTTAGCTCCTTTATCCTTAATTTTATTCTCTTGATGTTGTTTACTTTGCTTCCGTGACCAAAGATGTGTGATTAATATGCTAAGAGGCTTGTTTGGGTCCCTTTGGGTTCCTATTAGCCATGTAACATCTAAGCCCTAGGCTTGAGTCATGAAAAACTTTATATTAGAGCACTAGGTTAATAATGGTCCTCGGCATCCAACACACCACGTCGATTAGAGTCTTATTCATGATTGTGAAATGTAGCACAACTATGAGTAAGAGGCTATGAGGCATTTTAAGAAATATTTCCATTCTTCGTGTTCTATGTCATGCTATATAAGTTAGGTAAGGTTCTCCTTTAATGAATGTTCTTTGTTATTTTAGATCATTCCTAATACAAGAGGAAGAAGGGCATATACACCCCAAGAGCAACTGGCTCATGTAAAGTTTCGGGATGTTATTCATATGGTAGCTCAAGCCATGACTAATCAAATCAACCAATGGGCCCAAGCCCCTCATTCTCCTACTCCGGCATCTAGGGTGAGGGATTTTATGAGGATGAACCAGCTGGAATTTCGTAGGTCTAAAGTGGATGAGGACCTTCAAGAATTTATTAATGAGGTGTACAAAGTGTTGTCTATTATAGGGGTTAGATCGGAGGAGAAGGCAGAGTTGGAGGCTTACCAACTCAAGGCTGTACCACAAATATGGTTTACCCAATGGAAGGTGGAGAAGCAGAACAACAATGTGGTTCTTCGAGAGGAGTTTAAGTTGCCTTTTCTCAACCGGTTCTTCCCTCTTGAGTTAAGAGAGGCCAAAATGATATAATTCATGAATTTAAAGCAAGGATCGATGAGTGTGAGGGAATATGCCCCAAGTTCAACCTACTCTCTAAATATGCTCCATAATTGGTGGAGCCAAGGTCTGGAATGAACAAGTTCATGATGGGTGCATCTGATTTAGTGAATGAGGAGTGTCGTGCGGCCAAGTTGATAGGTTATATGGACTTGTTCCATCTCATGGCTTATGATGAACAATTGTAGGGGGAAAAATTTAGAAAGAGGAGGGGGCCATGAGGCCAAGAAGACCCATTTTGAAGGTAGATTCCAAAGTCCCAAGGGTCATCGATTTCATCAAGGCCAAGGGTCTTCCAATTCTCCTACTAGAGGGGTTGCTAATGACAACCTAAGGGTCCAAGGTTATAGTGGTGTGGTGTCTAAGCCTATGAGCCCAAAATATGATGAGGCCGTGATGGCATATGTTTGAAGGATACTAATGCTTGTTATGGTTGTGGTGAAGTGGGTGATAAGGTGATGAATTGTCCTCATAATCACAACAAGGATAGAGATGTTCGTCCACAAGGCTGAGGTACAAATGCAGTTCTTTTGGGAAGAGGACATCAAAACCCTTCATCAAATCTCACAATAGATCTAGATTCATAGCTCAAAACATGCTAAAACAGTCAAAATTCCCTGAAACCCCAACATAGCGTACAGTGCAATTCATAATAAATAAGATCCATGAGTAAATTTACTTTAAATCATGCAATTTTGGGTAAAAGAAAGCTTGGGCATCATGGATGAAATGAACCCATGAAAGAAACCCACATACCTTGGGTTTTGGAGAATCCTTGAAGAAGATTGGAGATAGAGACTTGAAGCTTGAGTGAAATGCTTAGGATCGGATAAGTTTTGGGACTTGAATTTAGGGTGAAATATTTGTCTAAGTGTTTGAATGAGTATTGGGGATTGTCTTGAATCATATGAGGGTGAAATATGGCTATGTATAGGTATTTTCACACATGGGAACACATAGGCCCAAGACCCCAAAGCCTTGGACTGAACTTGAAAAACTACACAAAAATAGCACTATAGCGCACCCTTGGCACGTGCCAGAGGCGCGGATGCTCTCTGAAAATCTTATTTTTGCAATTTTTAAATTTTGTTACATTGCTCTTAAATCGGGGTTAGACCCATTCTCCATTCAATTTGACCCCCTGAACAAGAATATTAATCGAATTTTCGATATCATGCATGAAGTTTGAGATATATGAAATTTATGATTCTGGGCATTTTCGAGGCACATTTTCAGGCACTTTTTAGGATCGTTTCAATATCTCCCCCTTGGGAACATTCATGCCTTAATGTCAAAGAAACATATATGAGAGACGTAAACATAAAGATTTTAGCCTACATAAGGATGCAACAATGCACTTAAACATCAATTCAAAAACAATCTCAACATAAGTGTAAAATCATAATAAACTTGTCAATTTAAATATAAATTCATGCAAATGTAATGGGCTGAACTTAGTCTTGAAATTACATAGGATATATAGATTGATACGTTATGATTGAGTGGAGTGGAAAGATAAGGATATCATATTTGCATGTCCACTTCACCCTCCCAAATAGCACTTTCAATTTGTTGATTCCTCCAAAGGACCTTAACAGAAGCCACATCCTTGTTCCTCAACCTCTTCATTTGTCAATCCAAAATCTATATCGAAACCTCTTCATAGGTCAAACATTTATTCAAAAACACCCACAACATAAAGCAGTATAATAGTATTAGGGTCTCCCAGACATTTCCTCAATATGGATACATGAAAGACCAGATGAATGAAATCCACTTCACTAGGTAATTCCAACTCATAAGTTACATTGCCAATCCTTCTCATTACGCTATAAGGATTCACATATCTTAGACTTAATTTTCCCTTCTTACCAAAGTGAACCACACCCTTTATGGGTAACACTTTCAAATAAACTCAATCACCAACTTTGAATTTTAGATCACTTCTCCTCACATCGGCATAGGACTTTTGGCGAATTTGGGCCGTCTTCAACCTTTCCCTAATCATCCTAAACTTTTCAAGAGCCTTCATAATCAGATTTGGTCCCAACATACCTACCTTTCCAAATTCAAACTACTTAACCGGTGATCTCTAGTGTCTACCATGGAGAGCCTCAAAAGGAGCCTGACTGATGCTAGAATGATCATCCCAACTATCCTTAAGCTCTAATACACAATCCCTAAGCATATCCTCAAGTGTTTGGATAGTTCTTTTTGCTTGGCCATCCATTTGAGGGTGAAAGGTCATATTAAGTTTAACCTTTGTACCAAGACCCCATTGGAAAGACCTCCAAAAATATGAAGTAAATTAAGCACCACGATCCGATATGACGGACAAAGGAACCCCATGCGACCTCACCAAGTCATGAATGTATAACTTAGCATAATCTTCAGCCCTATATATGGTCTTAACTGGTAGAAAGTGGGCCAATTTCGTCATCCTATCAACCACAACCCAAATGTAATCAAAACCCTTCCTAGTCTTGGGAAACCCAACTACAAAATCTATATTAATTTCTTCCCACTTCCAAGTAGGAACCTCTATGTCTTGGGCTAGGCCACCCGACCTTTGATGTTTGGCTTTGACTTGTTGGCAACTATGACAACCGTACACTAATTTGGCAATATCTATCTTCATGCCTCCCCACTAATACACCACTCTTAAATCTCTATACATCTTAGTAGAACCGAGGTGAATAGAATAGGAAGAACCATCAGCCTCATTAAGAATCCTCTCTCTCAAGCCATCAACACAAGGCACATACAATTACCTTGGTATCTAAGTGTACAATCTCCCCCTTGGGAGAAAACCTCTACTCTCCCATCACTAACCAAGGCTTTCAATTCTAACAAGGAGAGATCAAGGTCTTGTAGCTTTCACCTCCTCAACCAAGGAAGATTTAGAACCATGAACACCACCACCACCACCATTATCAAGCTCTTCAAACCTAACTCCTAACCTAGCCTACTGATGGACCTCTTTAGGCACCTTTTTACCACCACCATCAACATGAGCTAGGCTACCCATAGACACCCTACTCAAAGCATCTGCCAAAATATTAGCCTTACCAAAATGATAATGCACACTCATATCATAGTCCTTATAATCAATGGTCTAGGACAACTTATAATCGCATCCATCTGTTTAGGACCTATTTTAATACATCCCCCCACACCACATGACCAAGAAAGGCAATTTCTTTCAATAAAAATTCACACTTCTCTTATTTAGCATACAACTTCTCTTCCCTTAATCTTTGCAACACTACCCTTAAATGAGCCACATGCTCCTCCTCACTATGAGAATAGATCAAAATATCATCAATGAAAACCACAACAAACGAATCAAGGTATTGTTTGAAGAACCTATTCATACGATCCATGAAGATAGCCGGTGCATTGGTCAACCCAAAAGACATTATAACAAACTCATAATGCCCATACCTAGTCCAAAAAGTCGTCTAGGGAATATCACACTACCTCACCTTTACTAGATGATACCACAACGGAAGATCAATCTTAAAGAAGTGGCTAGCCCCTTGCAATTGGTCAAACAAATCATTAATTATTGGACGAGGATACCTATTCTTGATGGTGATATTATTAAGTTATCGGTAGTCAATACACATTCTAAGAGGCCCATCCTTCTTTTTCACAAATAACACCGATGTACCCAAAGGTGATTTACTAGGCCTAATAAATCCCTTCTCCAACTTGTCTCTCAATTGTTCTTTCAACACCTTCAACTCTGTTGGGGCCATACGATAAAGAGGAATAGAAATGGGTGGAGTATCGAGAAGGAGGTCTATACCAAAATATATTTCCCTTTCAGGAGAAACACTGAGAAGGTCATTTTGAAAGACATCAAAAAACTCATTTACCACCGAAACTGACTCTACAGGAATGACCTTAAACTCCACATCCATAACCCTCACAAGATAGAAAGACACCTCTTAGAAATCAACTTATGGACTTTAATGCAAGAGATGAACCTACCTTTGCCATTGCATCATGACTCTCCCACTCAAGAACGGGTTCATTTAGGAATTGAAAATTGACCCTACAGATTCTACAATGAATAGAGGCATAGTATGCATGCAATCAATCCATCCCAAGAATAACATCAAAATCAACTATATCCAACTCAATAAGATCACAAGGCAATATTTTTATGCAAGATGCAAATGAGACAAATTCTATAAACCTTCCTAGCAATAATAATGTACCAGTAGGAGTAAACACCTCATATGACCCACATAACAATTTGGGTTCAACATGGAACTTTTTGGCAACAAAGGGGGTAACAAAAGAAAGAGTGACACTCGGACCAATCAATAAATACACATTAAAATCAAAGATTTTAACATATTGATGATGATATCAGGAACCTCCTCAACCCCTTGCCTTCCTTGAAGTGCATAGAATTGATTATGCCTTAGGGCACCATCTTGTTGACCATCTCTCCCTAAAGGGACCACACTAGAACCTTGTGGATGAACCTCCTTACCCTTGTTGCGATTTCAAGGGTAATCCATCTCCTTATGCCTAGCTTCCTCACAACCATAACAAGCATTATTATCCCTCAAGCACGAGCCACTATGACCCCTACCACAATTTGGACACCCACCATTTGGAACCATAATGTCAACACCTTGGGCCCTTGGAAAGTCATTGATAACTCTCTTTTGAAATTCATAAGAAGACCTTTGGCCTTGATGGAACTGGCCACCCTATCGACTATGGAACTTTCCCTCAAAATGAGCCCTCTTGGCTATATGCCCCATTCTTTTCCTCAATTTTTCCTCCTCCATTTGTTTGGCATAGGTCATTAAATGGGATAAATCCATATCATTAATCAACATAGTGGACTGGCACTCCTCATTCAGCATGTAAGAAACACCCATCATAAATTTATTCATTCTGGACCTTGAGTTGGCCATCAAGTGTTGAGCATATTTTGAAAGTTAGTTGAATTTGACGTCATACTCCCTCACACTCATAGATTCTTATTTCAAGTTCATAAACTCCACCAATTTAGCTTCCCTAAGTTCAAGAAGGAAGAAACGATTAAAAAAGGCCGCCTTGAACTCTTCCTAAAGCACTACATTACTGATTCCCTTCTCCTCCTTCCATTGATCAAACCATATTTATGTCACCCTCTTGAGTTGGTAAGCTATCAACTCCACCTTCTCTTCCTATCTAAGAGCCATAATAGCCAAACCCTTATAGACCTCATCAATGAACCCTTGAGGGTCCTCATCCACCTTTAACCTATAAAATTCTTGGGCATTCATCCTCATGAAGTCTCTCACTCGAGATCTTGATGTAAGAGCATGAGCGGCTTGGGCCCCTTGGTTGGCTTAGTTAGCCACAACATTTGCAAGTAAAGTGAGAGCATCCTAGAGCTTACCATGAGCTGGTTGTTCCTTAGGAGTGAAGGTTGTTATTCCTTTTGTATTAGGAATGATTTAGCATAGCAAAGGACAATCATTAAGGAGAAAACCTTACTTCAACTTCATATCCCCTTGCTCATAGTGATGGTGCCCAAGACAACCATGAACAAGACTCTAATTAACATGGTGTGTTGGATGGCCAAGGACATTAACAACCTAGTACTCTGATACCAAGTTTGCCATGACCCAAGCGTAGCGCCTAGATGTGACAACAAGCCTCTTAGCACATCATTACATATCCTTAGTCACAAAATTAATAAAATGACAACAAGAGATAGTAAATAGGGATAACCAGGCTTAAGGGACATCCTTCATATCATAAATAACAAGAGTCAAGAGAGAGTCAAAGCTGATAACATTACATATGACATGTCCAACAACACCTCTACTACATAGATAAGAGCGAGGGCCAAGACAAGCAATTGGGCTCACCCTCATAGTCAATGTATACATAAAATAAAAATAGTCTTAGAACATAGTATAAGATCATATGCAGAGTCTCCTAAATAGAGGACTCACCAACAAGCTTGAGAGAAATTGTACTAGCCACATGGAGGGAGATACTCAACCAAGGCTTTTATTCCTACATGGTGACATCATGTAGGCATATAGTATGCGTTAGTATGTTTGAATGTACTAATTATGTAGGATGCAAAACACCATAAACAAAAATGCATAACCTAGGCAATGGATAAGCATATAGGAATGTGACATGTATGAATGATACTTGAAGTAAACCATGCTTATATAGAATATAATCCATGTGTAGGGAGAGATAATATTGTTGAATATCCAAGGCCTACCATTGCCTTGGAGAGGATCATGAGGTACAAACCCCTTCATGTGGTTGATGAGGTACAAACCCTTCAACATGGTGATGAGCGACAAACCCCTCAACATGGTTGCCGAGGTACAAACCCCCTGACATGGTTGATGAGGTACAAGCCCCCCTAATATGCTTATCAAGGTACAAACTCCTTGACATGGTTGCACAGGCTTGCCACCTCCTAAGCGAGGCAATCGAGGTACAAACCCCTCAACATGGTTACCCGAGCCTACAACCTCCCGAGTGAGGCTTGGTCATTTCCCCACACTATAGAGATAATATCATACAAATACATTACTTTCATCATTATATAGTCATTCAACTCATAAGACATGCATCGGACCTTTAATTCCTCAAGAAATCATAACTGGATATTTTATCGAATACTTGGGGGGGGGGTGTAGTGCTAGTATAAAACCATACAATTCAAGAGTGAAATCATGCTAGAAAATTCAATTTAAAAACATCAATATATACTTGGTAACACCCTCAATTAATATATATCAAAATACTTCATTAAATCTCATAATAGATCTTAGATTCATAGCTCAAAATATGCTAAAACAGTCACAATTCCATGAAACCCCAACATAGTCTGTAGTGAAATTCATAATAAATAAGACCCATGAGTAAATCAACTTTTAATCATGCAATTTTGGGTAAAAGGAAGCTTGGGCATCATGGGTGAAAGGAACCCATGAATGAAACTCACATACCTTAGCTTATAAAGAATCCTTGAAGAAGATTGGAGATGGAGACTTGAAGCTTGAGTGAAATCCTTAGGATCCGGAAGAGTTTTAGGACTTGAATGAGTATTGTGGAACATCTTGAATGATATGAGGGTGAATAATGGCTAAGTATAGGTACTTTTATGCATGAGAACACTTAAGCCCAAGACTCAAAATACTTGGACTAAACTTGAGAAACTGCACAAAAATAACGCTATAACGCGCCCTTGGCACAGTGCGCCAGGGCATGGATGCTCTTCGGAAATCGCATTTTTGCTATATTCAAATTTTGATACGGTTGCTCTTAAATTGGGGTTAGACCCATTTTTCACTCACTTTGATCCCCTGAACAAGAATATTACGTTAAAGTTTTGATATCACATACAAATTTTGAGATATATGGAATTTACAATTTTGAGCATTTTCGAGGTACATTTTCAGGCACGTTTTGGGGTCGTTTCACAACCATACCCCTCTAGGGGTCAGTAAACTTTGCTTGGCGCTTCAGTGGTATGTTAAAGGTTTATGATTATAATATGTATGCGTTGATAGATCTGGGTGCCACTCTTTCTTTCATTACTTCTTTTATTACCAAAAATCTTCATGTGAATCTAGAATTGGTATGTGAACCTTATGAAGTGTCAACCCCCGTTGGTGAGTCAATTATTGCTAAAAGAGACTATAGAGATTGTCTCGTGTTTATATTGCATAAAGTCTTACTTTGTAATTTTGTTGAATTAGATATGGTGGATGGATTGGTTACATCCATATTATACCTCCATTGATTGTAGAACTTGTAAGGTTAAATTTTAATTCCCTAATTAGCCGGTGCTTGAGTGGAAAATTGTGATGTGGTGGTCAAGGGCAGATTTATTTCTTGTCTTAAAGCCCAAAAGTTGATTTCTAAGGGTTGCCTTTATCATACTGCCCCTACCTAAACGTACTATAAATTGGTATTAAAGATAAATTATAGAGTTAAAGTATATAACCCAAATTACCGGAGCTACTATATTCGTTCTCTTGCTAAAAGTCACAAATAAAAGAAAATAAACAGTAAGTAAATTTTTTATTATTTAAATTATATTATAATAGAAAATATGAACGTATTAATTATAATTCATATAAAGGTTGATAGGAGGTGGACATAAATTTAAACTTATTAATAAACTAAGATATTATTTTCCTTGAACAATTGAAGAACATAAAATTATCAACATGGTTTGTGGTGCAGTGGTGAGACTGCTCCATTCTTAATCAGCAGTATTGGGTTCGAGTATCCTATTTATTTTAGCAAGTACTATTTATATATAATATTTGAATTAAAATGTCACATATGTGCGTTGCACATACTTGAAGGTTTGTGGATCCCAGGTGAATCTTGTGAATTTATGTGGGGGATTATGTGTGGTAAAGAAAGACTCTACTTTTATTATTAATTGGGGAGAAAAGCTAGGTGATAAAATATATGAAACTAAATTTAATATGAATTAATAAAATAGGCAAAGATTGATTAAAAATTTTACGTGATAATAAAATAATTTTACATACATGTACTAATAAGAAATAAATAAACTTAAATAAATTTCGAAAGAGAGAAGCAAAGAGAAATAAATGAGACTGAGATATATGGAAGATCCGTAGAAAAAGTCATGAATTAAACTAAGATCCCCAAAATAATAATCATAGCATGTTATATTATATATTATCTATCTATACTACATTAAAAGTGTGACGACCCTTAGAAATGTTGTTTGAACTTTTGACTCCTCTTTACACAAAATCTTCTTTTCACCATCTTCTCAATTATTAAATATTAAATATAATAAACATAATAAAAATTAAATGGAGAAGTTTTCTTATTATGGTTAAATTCCTACAAGGAGAATCCTTTTTCAACTACAATAGACTTGATTAAAAAAAAAGTAAAAAAGAAAAAACCATTCAAATAATAATAATAAAATCCAAAAAGAATAATAACAAATGTCACGACCCAACCTAGGGACCGTGATTAGTGCCCATTCGACACCCAGACAAACACTAAACTGGATTTCCAACCATAATAGCTAGGGAATCTATCGAAATTTCGGCAATGTTTCCTCTGTTTTACTGACTAACCGAACCTACATACAGCAACCCAGCATACAACAAACATCTATGCATCTATCTATA
>JAOTQJ010040081.1:0-15236 GCA_025642045.1 Solanum sejunctum
TAGTGCTGGCCCCTCTAGTAACGATTCTACCACTATGGAGGCCACCAGGCAGGTTGAGAGTGTCCAACTAAGCCAGATATTGGCACTTAGGTGGCTAGCATGTTATTTTTGACCCCAGTACTTTATTTTCATATTTGGTGTGCATTGAGGATAATGCAGCTCTTTTTCGATCGGGTGTGGGTAGTTATAGGGATTAGTGAAGTCTGAGTAGCCTTGGCCTATACCAATCCCGAATTTATCCTAGGGATTTTCTTACATGTTTTTTTTATAGGATGAGGGTAGTTTATAGGGTTAGCAGGATTTTTCGGCTAAGTGTGCATAATTTGCTTAAGCAGAGGTTCCACGAGACCTTTTACGAGCCATTGATACTTTTACGAGCCATAAAGTTGGTTTTGTAGAAAATTCTAGTGAGGGGTGAACTTTTGAAGTTAAGTCTATGAACATGAATATGAATTGTAGAAGTTTATACAAGCAATAGACTTGGTGTCATTCCCTAAGGATCAAAAAGTAGGGAGTTGCTGAAAAGCCTTCAGATGAAACACTCTATTGGCCATAGAGGGGTGTTGTAGAAGTTAGCAAAAATTTTGATGAAGCAATTCATGAAAGCCCATTTATGAGTCGTAAAATGTTATACGGCTAGTAGAACCTATCGTATAGTCTGCCGACCCAGTTATCCTATTCCATTTTGGTGTTGTATTTTAAACACTATAAATAGCATTTGTAGGTTATTTTATAGAAGAGAATAAGAGAAGGACATGATAGA
This sequence comes from Solanum sejunctum, assembly GCA_025642045.1. Taxonomy (NCBI): domain Eukaryota; kingdom Viridiplantae; phylum Streptophyta; class Magnoliopsida; order Solanales; family Solanaceae; genus Solanum; species Solanum sejunctum. The sequence goes on from JAOTQJ010040081.1 coordinate 764, forward strand.
ATATTAGATAACTTGAGAAATACTTCTAAAACTTTATTTCATCTTTTGATTTCAATCTTATGATTCTTATTGAAGAATTTGGGTTTCTTGTGCTTAATTAATTTCTGTAAGTGCTCAATTATTTTATTCAAATTTATATGTCTTGCATATACACTGATCGTGAGTAGCTAAATCCACAACTAGGGTTGTGCGAACCATGAAGCACTTATAAGGTAAAACTGGATAATTCATAATTCTTGAAAAGTGTTCATGCATGTATTAATTAATTATCTTCATATTGAATGCTTTCTAATTGTGGCCAATGTTAAAACTCGCCTAGTGTTACTGACTGGATCAAGGTAGTCATGAATAGGAAAAGCAATTAATTAATAGGATTCAATTGTTGTTTCTCATGTAATCAACCAAGCTAAGCCAAGGGGAGGTTGTACTGGAATAAGTAAGAGTTACTAATGTCACATTGCGGGGATAGACCAAATCACATAGTAAAATTCACCTCTTGCATGGGCCAAAGGGTTTGGTGAACTTGACTTACCATTCTGCATACTACACACTGGAATAGAATATGACTATTTTGTAATACTGAATTAGGAAATCATGGGGAACAGAATGTCCTAGTTGATCTTTATACTGGTTTAACACTTGTCTTAGTTTAGGATTACTTTTTATAGTTGTCAAAAATCTCCCCCCCCCCCCCCCCCGTCCCCTTTAGGGAGATAAGTTGGTTAATAAACCCAAATTACATTGCATTCTTCTAAGTCTACCATATTCCTTGTGGTATTTGACCCTAACCTTGTTTAGGTTATATATATCTTGACAACGACCACTTTAGACTCAAAAAGGAGGTGTAGCTTGGATGCATCAGTTATGTATGCCAATCATTATCACTAGCCATCATTACCTCATATCATTGTTAACTCATCAATAATCAAGATGTCAAAGAAATAGGCTCCACAAGAACCTGAAATAGGCTTATAAATCTCAACTTATCGCGTTCATTCTCAATAAGCGAAAACACTATCCAGAAGTTATCTCAAGTCTCAAACTATACTTATGATAGACAAATTATCACAAATCTCATGATTCCATCTCAATTCAACAATAGGATCACCATTTACTCTATTTTTGGCATAACCGATATCATATTCCCATCAATTTCAATCATATCAAGTCATAGTCTCAAAGTTCAATCTACATCACACAATTATCACATAGGCATGCTCAATAACTCAAATCTATCTACAAAAAGGTAAGTCAAACTTTTGACCCCAATATTGACATAAATTAGCTGCAGGGCCAAAATGTTCAAAATTAGGAAAAAAACTCAAAGTTTCTGAATCTGAAAATTGGCTTTTTACTCGAGATCGACATGAACAATAGAGTCCTGGGTGAAAACCCCACCAAAATGGAGTTCAAATTAAAGGAAAAATTATCAGTTAAAGTTTTAGAATCATAGAATAAAAATTCCCAATTTTGGGTGTCCAATTTCATCAATTTAAAGACAAAAATCAAGAAAAAAACTCATGGAAACAGATTATTTTAGTGTTAGAAATAGTTACCCAACGAAAATCTTCGAAAACCTTTCTGCAAAATTTCCTCAAAGAGCTTGGAAGTTCAAAAATGGATTATAAATGGTGATTTACGAGTTAAAAATTATTTAGGTATAAAAATAACTCTGTAATCGGGGACATGGAGTCGTGAATGTGGGGCTCAGGATAGCCAACCCTCCGTGAATGAGGGGCCACATCCATAAATGTGGTAGTCAAAGGGGCTGACCCTCTGTGATCATGTGGAGAGGGGTACGAGCGTAGAGGCCTAGGGTACCTACACCAGATATCAACTAAACCAGGAATGCCAAGTCTAATTCCCTACTCGGAGTCGACCCCTGAAACTCATCCAAACCTAGAATTTCATAAATCAAATATGTATCAATACTAGAAATAGTGATCTGGACTAGACAGAAAAATAAGAATTAGATTCCAAGGTCTCCAAGACACATTTACCAATGTAAGTCAAGTAAACTAGTTTAGAACTCAAAATATCAAAACTACCCTTAGCAACTCCAAAAATTATGATGAAACCACTTTCAGCATTAGCTAACCATCTAAAACTACTAGAACTATCAGAATTTTGATCTGAGCTTCCTAACTCCGAATGTTGACCAAAGTCAAACTTTGGTTTCGAAAATGACTAAATTCAAAATATTGGGCATAAAAATCTCATTTTAACTCTGAATTCAGTTCTATAACTTCTCATAGTTCAGTTTTGACATTTCAGAGCTAACAAAATTGATGGATCTCTGTTCCATTGCTCCAAACTCATAATGGTACAAAAAATCAGTTTTTTAACAATTTAGATTTCCAAAAAGGCCAAACTCATATTTTCAACTTTTAAAACTCAACATGCCAGTTCCAACCATTTAAATAGTTAAAAATAGGCCCAAAGCAACTTATGAAAGGGTAAAATAATATTTTTTACAGATAAGGTCAAAAATGACCAACTAGGTCGTTATATTATTCACTACTAAACACAATGTTCATCCTAAAACATAAAGGAAAAGGAAATACTTGTATCCTTATAAATAATGGGATATCTGGCTCACATGTTAGACTTAACTCTCAAGTAGCCTCATCAACAAAACATGTTGCCACTGAACCATCATAGAAGATACATCTTTGGATCTCAATCTCTATAGCTGACTGCTCCAAATAGCTATAGGCTAACAAACCCCTTTTCCAACAAATCTTTCAATTTCTCCTTTAACTCCTTCAAATCCACTGGGACCATAAGGTTAGGGGGAATGGAGATAGGTTGAGTGTCGGGAAGGAGATCTATGACAAAATCCATCTACCTTTCAGGAGGGACACTGAGAAGCTTGTTTGGGAAGGCATCAAGAAACTCATTTACAAAAAAATCCAACTCAATGGAAGGGACTTTGGACTCCACATCCTTAACTATCACAAGATGATACAAACACCTCTTGGAAATCAACCTATAGGCTTTAATGCATTAGATGAACCTATCCCTTACTACCATATCATGACTTTACCACTCAAGGATGGGTTCATTTGAAAATTGAAACTTTACCATATAGGTCCTACAATCAATAGAATCATAGTATGCATGCAACCAATCCATCCCAAGAATAAAATCAAAATCAATCATATCAAGTTCAACAAGATCACAAGGTAAGATTTTATGCAAGATGCAAACTGGATAATTTCTATACACCCTACTAGCAATAATAGATACACCAATAAGAATAGACACCTTATATGACTCATGCAATAACTCTGACTCAATATGGAACTTTTTAGTAACAAAGGGGGTAACAAAGGAAAGGGTGGCACCCGGATCAATTAAAGCACATACATAAAGATCAAAGATTTTCAACATACTAGTAACAACATCGGGGACCTCACTAACCCCTCGCCTTCCATGAAGAGCAAAAAAGTGGTTGTGCCTTGGGGCACCACCTTGAGGTCCAGCTCTACCCAAAGGAACCATAATTTGCACCTCGAACTTGCTATGGTTTCTTAGACAATCTATCTTTTTGCGACCAAGCTCCCCATATTCATAGCATGCATCAGAACACTTCAAGCATGGGCCGTTATGACCCCCTCCATACCTAGGACACATATCATTAGGAGCCACACCAACAATACCCTGAGGCCTAAGGAAGTCATTGATGAACCCCCTATTAGTAGCATGAGGAGGCTTTTTCCCCTGAAATCTAATGCCTTTTTGGAATTTTCCCTCAAATTTGGCCCTTTTGGCCTCATAGCCCCTCCTCTTTCTTAATTTTTGTTCATCCATTTGCTTGCATATGTCATCAACCGAGACAAGTCCATGTTACTAATAAGCAAGGCAGACCTACATTCCTCACTCACCAAGGCGGAGACCACCATCACAAACTTATTCATCCTTGATCTAGGATCGATCACCTATTGAGGAGCATACGTTAAAAGTTTGTTGAATTTGAGGGCATACTCCCTCACACTCATAGCACCTTGTTTCAAGTTCATGAATTCCACCAACTTTTCCTCCCTAATCTCAAGAGGGAAGAACCAATTAAGGAAGGCCAGTTTGAATTCCTCCCAATGCACCATATAACTATTTCCCTTCTCACCCTTCCATTGCTCATACCAAATTTGGGCTACCCCTTTGAGTTGGTACACTGCCAACTTCACCTTTTCATTCGGCCCAACACCATGATATTCAAGATTTTACAAACCTCATCAATTAACTCTTGTTGATCTTCAACCACCTTTGACCCATGGAAAACTGGGGGATTCATCCTTATGATCTTACCTTAGCTCCCGGGTTAGTAGCATGAGGGCCTTGGGCCCATTGTTGGAGTTGGTTAGCTATAACTTGGGCAAGCATAGTAAGAGCATCCCTGAGCCTAACATTGGTAGGTAGCTCCTCAGGTGCTTGGGCATGTCTTCCTCTAGTGTTTGGCATGATCTAGCATAGCAAAGGACAATCGTTAGGGGGGAAAACCTCACCACAACTCTATAGCATGACTTAGAACATGAAGAAGGGAGACATTTCCTAAAACGTCTCATAGCCTCCTATTCATAGTCATGGCGAGCTTCACAACCATGAATAGGATTGTAATCGATGTCGTGTGTTGGAATCGAAGGATTTATCAACCTAGTGCTCGGATACTAAGTATGTCATGACCCAAGCCTAGGGTTTACAAGTAACACGATGAACGAGGAACTTGAACGAACCCCAAAAAAGCCTCTTAACTTGTCATTACACATCCTTGGTCACGAAAGCATATAAAAGACTTATGGAATAAGAATAGGGGCAATGAGGCTAAAGGAAAGCTTGCATAAATGTCATAACCAAGAGATAGGAGTCAAAACTCATACATAGATACACAACATGTCCAACAAGCTCTTCTAATACATAGATAGAGCGGGGGCCAAGACAAGCTATCGGGCTCACCCTCATAGTCAAATAGAACATACAAAAGTGTTTTCTTTGAGGAGAATCGATCTAGCCACGTGAAGGAAGAGGATGATCAACTTGAGCATCTGTCCCAACATAATATCATGTAGGCAAGAGTATATGTTAGTACATTTGAATGTACTAAGTATGTGGGGTACAATGAAACAAGAGATAGGCAATGTAATCAAAATGCATAATCATAACAAGAAATAGTTTAGTAGAAATATGGCATGCATGAATAATGCTTGTAGTACAACATGCTTAAATAACTCATACTCATATAAGATATCATAGGTGAAGAATAGACCAAGCTAGATTTTCAAGGTATAAACCCCTTGGGGTTAGTGATGATAGCACCTATCCGCCTAGTGTGTGAGGTACAAACCCCTTATCAAGGTTAGTGATGATTGCCCCCATCATCCTAGTGTGTGAGGTATTAACCCCTCATCAAGGTTAGTGATGATAGAACCCATTACCATAGTGTTTGAGGTATTAACCCCTCAACTAGGTTAGTGATGATAGCACAAATCACCTTAGTGGTTGAGACATTGACCCGTCAACTAGGCTCCCAGATCGAGAATGGTCTACTGCAACACTTCATATAGAATTCATCACGTACATAAGCTCATTTTATCATCATATAGTCAATCATATCATATCTCATGCTTTGAACCTTCATTTCTACAAGAAACCTTAGCCGAACATTTTATCAACACTTGGGTGTGTAATTGGGGTAAAAGACCATGCAATTTAGAGATAAAATCATGCAATAAAATCTGTAGTAAAACCATCAATCAACACCTTACAACGTCCCCAAGACATTCACATCAAAAAACCTCATCAAAGCTAACATAAGATCCAAGATTTAGAGCTCAAAATATGCTAAAACAACCATGCTTTCATGAATTAAAATCATTGTCCAGTAAATTTCTCAATATACAAGACCCACATGTAAAATCAACCTTAAATCATGTAATATTAGTACCAAAGAAGGCTTAGGCACCATGGGTGGAAGGACCCAATGGTTCAACACGACATACCTTGACTTTGGAGAACCTTTGAAGAAGATTTGAAGTGGAGACTTGAAGCTTGAGTGAGATCCTTGATGAAATCCTTAATATTGTTCTTGAGTAAGTGTTTTGGTGAGTATTGGGGAATGTTCAGGGTGATATGAGGGTGAAATAAGGCTATGTATATTTAAAAACAAGTTTGAAAAAACTTAGGCCCAACACTTAGAGAAATCTGGGCAAACTAAGTAAAATAGTGTAGAATTTACACATCTCTGCGTTGCGGAGAGTTCGCGGACCCTCACAGGAAATTGGACCAAGTGCAAATTTCAAAAATCGATTTCTTTGCTTTAAAATCAAGGTTAGACCCTTCTCCCCCTAATTTTGACCCCCTGAATAAGAATCCAAAGTCGAATTTTTGAAATAACAAATAGATTTTTAGATATATGAAAACAAGATTTTGGGCACTTCCGAGGCATGTTTTTGGGAACTTTTTGGGGTTGTTTCATCACTGGTAGGAAGTGGGCTAACTTGGTCAATAGATCAATAACCACCTCAACTGAATCAAACTTTCCCAATGCCATGGGCAAACTTGTAACAAAATCCATGGTCATTCTTCCCTATTTCCATTCGGGAATGGTCATCTTTTACATTGATCTACCGAGCTTTTGATGCGCATAGTTCACCTGTTGGCAATTCAAACACTTGGTCACAAACTCGTTATGTCCCTCCTCATCCCTAACCACTAATAATGTTGTTTAAGATTATGATATATTTTAGCCATACTGGATGGATGGAATATCTAGCACAGTGGGCCTCCTCTAGTATCAATCTCACCTATTCTCCCACCTTCAGTGCATAAACTCTACCATTCCTGAAAACTCTATCAGAATTATTATAGCCATCTTGCCTTCACCTCTCAACACCTTGTCATGAATCATGCATAATCCGGGATTCTCAAACTGATGAGCATGTATTTGATAAAACAAGGAAGATCTAGCCTCAACAAAGGCCAAAATACTTTGACGAGGAGAAATATCCGAATGAACCATCTATCTAGAAAGTTACTGAACCTCCAAAGCTAAGGGCCTCTCCTCAGCCCTCAAGAATGCAGGCTCCCCATACTAGTAGCCTTCTATCTAAACATATCTGCCACCACATTAGCCTTCCCAAGGTGATGTAGAATAAAAATATCATAGTCTTTAATCAACACCAACCATCTACATTGTTTCATGTTCAGATTAGGCTGAGAAAATATGTATTTAAGACTCCGGTGATCGGTAAAGATCTCACAATTCACCCCATAAAGATAATTTTGCCACAACTTCAACATCAACACCACCACAGTCAACTCCAAGTCATGGATAGGGTAGTTTTTCTCATTTACCTTCAGTTTTCTAGAACCATAACTATCACCTTCCCCTTTTGCATTAATACAACACCCAAGCCACACCTAAAGCATCAGAATATACCACAAATGGAACTCCCTCCTTGGGTAAAGCAAGAATAGTTTCTAAAGTCAACAAATCCTTGAGCTTTTAAAAGCTAACCTTTCAATCATCCAACCACTGAGATGCCACAGCCTTCTAAGTCAATCTAGTTAAAACATATGCTACAGATGAGAAACCCTAAACAAAGCACCAATACTACACCGCTAAATCAAGAAAACTGCAAATCTCTGTCATGAAAGTATGCCTAGATCACTCATGAACAACTGCTACCTTGGTCAAATAAACCGTAATATGCTCTTTTGACACAACATGGCCAAGAAATGTAATATACTCAACCAAAATCTCGCATTTTGAGAATTTTGAGTATAACTTCTCTTCCCTCAATCTTAAGAGTACGGTCCTCAAGTACTGAACATGATCTGCCTCACTCTTGGAATAAACCAAGATAACATCTATGAAAACAATCATGAAAATGTCAAGATATGGCTTGAATACTCGGTTCATCAACTCTATAAAAGAAGTCGAGGCATTAGTCAACCCAAATGATATAACCATGAACTCATAATACCCATAATAGTTCGTGAAAGCTATCTTCGGGATGTTAGACTCCTAAACTCTAAACTGATGATAATGGACCTCAAGTCAATCTTTCAGAATACTGAGGCACCCTACAACTAGTAAATAATATCATCAATCCAAGGCAATGGATATTTGTTCTTGATGGTCACTTTGTTAAGCTGGTGATGGTTAATACACATACATATAGTACCATCCTCTTTCTGCACAAATATTACAAGAGCACCCCATGGGGATACACTTGGGGAATAAAGGCCTTCCCGAACAAGTCTTCCAATTGTTCCTTTAACTCCTTTAATTCAGCTAGAGCCATCTAATAAGAGGTAACAGATATGGGCTTAGTGCCCGACTCTAATCAATAGCAAAGTCAATCTTATGGTATGGATGTACACCGGGTAAATTAGTTGAGAATGCATCCATGAACTCTCTAGCAACCCTGGTAGTCTCTAATGATGGAGGCTTTTGAGAAATAGCCCGAACATGAGCTAAATATTCCAAACACCCCTTCCCTACTAGCCAACGATAATGCATATAAAAAATAATGCCCTTAGAATAGGAGTTAGATGCTCAAGTCCTTATCAAATAAAGCAAGTTGCAGCAAGATAGGGTCACAGTCTTTGCATGATAGTCAATAATAGCATTATAAGGTGATAACCAATCCATGCCCAATATCAAATCAAAAACAACCATATCCAATAATATCAAATCAACAACAGTATCTTTCCCTATAAAAGTCACAATACAATCGTAATAAACCTAATTCACCATTAAAGATTCACCTACTCGAGGTGGAAATACAAATAGGCTTGTTAAGCAACTCACACATAATATCAATATGAGAAGCAAAATAGGTCGATAAATATGAATTAGTAGAGCCCGGGTCAAGTAAAACTAAAGTTGAATGGTGGTACACTGGGACCATATGTGTGATAACTGCATTAGAGGCCTTTGCGTCAACTTTATTTGGAATAGCATAGCAAACTCTACGCTCACCACTAGCTTGTGAACTACCATGAGCACTAGCTCTTACTATACCATGACCTCCTCTAGTACTACCTCTCATATCCTAAGTGTGTCCTTGGGTACCAGTGCTGGAACTAGGTAAGCTGGTTGAGAACCTATAGTTTGAGCATGAGATACATGGTGAGGACAACGATGAGCCAAGTTCCTAATCTCATCACAACGATAACAAGCTCTGGAATTCTATCTCTTCGATGACTACCCTAAAAAGTCACTACACCAGGGTGTACTACCCACTTGAGTAGATCAAGATCTCTTAATAATATCAAATATTAGAAGTGTTGCCTAAATTGCAAAGCCCTAATGGCCATTCCTCTGAATCTCTCGATCCAATGATGAGTGCACACTAAACTGTCCATATCGATGGAACCTCTTCCTGCCAGCTATCAATCCTACCTGATATGCTCTATCATACGAGCATGATCCACAACACTCTAAAAAGTGCCTCCATCCAATACCAAGGAATTGTAACCTCTTAAAAATACAATACCAAGCCCTTAAAAAACTATCAAATCCTCTCGACATAGTAGGGATACTGGACAAGGCATATCCAGACAATGTATACAACCTAGCCTCTGGTTAGGAATAGACATAAAACATTGTTGTAGCCTGTTAAACTCATCCTAGTGGCTTTCCTGGAGGCTGTATGGCATGAAACTCTCCAAAATTATCTTGATGAACTATCCCAAGGTCATAGTTGGAGATCCAACAGGTCTACGAACCATAACTGACCTCCACTACTCCTTGGAAAGGCTAGTAAACTGGGGCTATACCATGTGACTCAAGAATGGCCAGGTTACACAACCAGTCCTAGCATTCTAACAAAGCATCATAGTCTCTATTTCCAAGGGTGCTATCAAATCCTGGGTAGCCAATAACACAAACCTTTCAAAGCTCTTCTGCTCCTCTTTAGATATGGCTAGGCTGGAAGAAGATAGTGTCACCATAAATAAGGGACATACAATAGATAGAGCAATAGCCAAACTATGAAACTGAGAACCTAAACTTGGCCTAGATATTTGAGGTGGAACCATAGTAGTTAGAGGACAATCCACTGAGATTATAGAAGGACCAACATAAATCAAAGTTGGCTCTGATGGGGATATAGAAGGACTAATTGGTGTTGTAGAAATCATTACATCAACAATAGCTAGGGCAGGAGGTGTTCCTTCCAATCTAGCCAAAATTCTCATGAGTATCTCCTAAATCGAGGGTGTAGTCTCTAGTGTTTAGGGTGGTGCAATAATATTTATTAGCCCCTCTGGCTCATAAATAGGCTTTGGTAAAGCTGATCTAGTCTACCTTCGAGGTGGAGCTGCTCCTTTAACATATCCTTAGCCCCTGGTCCTGTCCTATACTCTACCTCGACCTTGAGTGGGATCCACACCAGCTACCTCGGGCTCTCCTACTGATCGACGGGATCTAGTAGACGATATCTACGTAGATGGAGTAGATTAGACACTTTCAAAATGGGTAATATAACACACGAATAAAAGCATGATGTGAAATTCTTTTCCTATCAAGTACATTCCTTTTATGGGAATTCAATTCGAAATGAACAATTTTAAGAAACCTATTTTCTTCAAAGAAATACATTCAGAATTAAGATAAGGAATAAAAAATTATAGCCTCCTAAAGATGGGTGTCGACATCTATACACTGATCTGTGAGAATCTATTGACACCTTGCTCTCGATTCACAAGCTCAATGAACCTAAAACTCTAACACCAAATTTGTCATGACCCAAAATGGACCGCAACTAAAAGAAGAGGAAATAAAGTAGAAATCATCTCGACATAACATAATAATAACAAAAATCTGAAGTTATGAGTAAAAGAGCATCCAAAGTAAGTATAACAACACATTATTGACTGTCTCGAGAAGAATACAAAATTATCTTATAGTATCTGATACAAGTCTGAGATAGAAAGAAAATAAAAGGGAAACTCAAGATCCATGACAACTCGGAGTCAGAGCCTCAACACTATGATCTAAATGGATGAATTGTAACTCAACTAGAGTGATCAACTACCCTGTATGAGTCCTTGTGCTCGATCTTCAAAAAGGAAATAAAGTATGGGTGAGTACACCAAAATATACTCAATAAGTTCAATTGATTGGGTAAGAGAAATCGAAGTAAGTATGTAATAATGACGAACCCTATCACCTACATCAAAAGGGTTAGTACACAATATAATATATCATGAATAATAACAAAGGCTGACAGTGAACCCATCCAATAATGCAATTCATGAATGCAATAGCATCATAGGCCATGTATGAGATGAAATCATGACTGTCACGGGGTAGATATACATATCTATTGAGCCAAAGCTACAAGATAGAACTCGGGACTGTCACAGACCATATACTCAAATATATAATAAGGCGTCATAGGTTATAATCAGAACTATCATGAGACATTGTGTGCCTTATAATGGGGTGTCTCCAGGCATCGTAGGCCCTAACCACTGTCTCAACATAGATCATAATATCTCTGTTGATACAAATGTAATGAGATGTGTGCATAATAATGCATCTAGTCATGTATCAAAAGTATGCATATTAATGCAACTAATCATATGTAATATGTGTGCAATAAATGCAACCAATTCAGATAAGATCTCTGCATACAAATACACCCATTCCAATATAAGATATGTGTATAACAATGCAACTAATCAAGTGAGAGTTATATGCATACTAATGCATCTAATCGACATAAGAAATATGCATACCAATGAAGTTGATTAGGTAAGAGATATGTGCATACCAATGCAACCAATCTAGTGAGAAATACATGCATACCAACACAACAAGTCAATATAAGATAGGTGTAATAGCCATCATATCGAAGGGGCTATGCTATGTATGCCAATTATTATCATTGTTCATCATTACGTCAAATGATTGCTAACTTATCAAGATGTCAATGAGACAGGCTCTACAAGAACCTCACATAGGCTCATAAATTTCAACTTACCGCGTTCATCCTTAATTAGCCGCAACACTATCCAGAAATTATCTTAAGTCTCATACTATCTTAATGATATTCAAATTAACACAAATCTTATGATTCTATCTCAATTCATCAAAAGGATCATCATTTTCTCAATTTTTGGCTTAACTGATATCATACTTCCATCAATTTCAATCATATCAAGTCATGGTCCCAAAGTTCAATCTACATCTCATAATTATCACATAAGCATACTTAATAACTCAAATCTAAGTCGTATAAAGGTAGCCAAACCTACCTTGATGCTAAAATTGCATTGGGATAAGCTTTTGATCAACTCAAGCCTCCAAACTATCGTTAGATCGATCAATCACTATCAAAAATAGATACTACGCTTCAAGAGGTGCATTTTGACACCAATATTGGCATGAATTAGGCTTAGGGGAAAAAATAGTCAAAAATAGGGCTAAAATTCAAAGTTTTTGAATCTGAAAATTGACTTTACAACCATGTTCTACACAAAAAATGGAGTCTGTGGGTGAAAATTTTACAAAAATTGAGTTTGCTTTTAAAGCTTGAAAATCATAGTCTAAAAATCTCCAATTTTAGGTGTTTACTTACATGAATTTAAAGACGTACAAAATCAAGATAAAAGTCATGAAAAATTATTGGCATAGTGCTAAAAATATTTACTCAACAAAAATCTTCGAAAATCTTTCTTCAAAATCATCTCAAAGAGTTTGGAAGTTGGAAACTAGATTAAAAAGTGTGTTTTACGAGTTTAAAACTATTCAAGTATAAAAACTACTCCCACTACAACAAAAATGACTTTTAACTATCATTTCTTAACGAAGGGAAGTGAATCCGGTCTTTATAAATACACTTATAGTGACTAATTCTTTTTTCGGTCGCTAAAGCCAATTTAATCAAACATTAACGAGGGGATGATATTTGATCGTTAAAAAGTATAGCATCCCATTGTTAAAATATATTACTTTATTTAAGTATATGTTTTAATTAATATGAGTGCAATAAGATCAGACCAAATCATGTTGTAAATATAGCAAGTGATGTTTTGTTAATCATTCCATCATCCTGATAAGAATACTCCATCTTTTATAATTCTTTTTATTTCATCAAAAAAGGTTAATAAAAAGGAAAAAAATATTAATGTATTATTTTCTAATAACTCTATCCATCATTCTTATTATAGTTAATTTATAAAATTTTAAAATATTATAAAAGCATTTGCAATCTTTTTGGTATAATTTATTTAAACTTAAATATTTTCTTGATATACTTTCTGTATATGTTTTTATTTTGAGAGAAATTTTGTTCCTATTTACTTGAACTTTTCTAAAGATGCAAGATGAAGATGTGTATGTCAATACAAAAAATTATAATGACACAAAAAATTCAAAAAAGAATAAAAATATTAAATATATAATTATGAGCTTATGAGATTAATTTAAGGTAGAAAAGTTGTATAAATTGGCAATAAGTAATTTTGTCAAGAGTATAGATGTTTCTCCACTTGCAAGTTACCTTAAATAATATACTTAAGAATAAGTATTCTGTAATAATATTTCTTCCAATAAAAAATATATATTATGTCAATTTTTTTTTATTATTGGTTGTAAAACTAACAAGTGTATACGAAGAAAAATCATTTGTTTGAGTTAGGCAAGTATAAAGTAAATTTTACAAATAAAAAATTTAAAAAGCTTTACATGACATATAATCAACTTTGAATTAATTAATCAATCGAGATGTTTTTATTATTTAAAATTTAATATGACATAATTGATTACATCTCAGAATAATTATAATGATATTGAATTATTTATATTAGGTAAATAAAATTAGTATAAAAAGAGAAACTAAAAGAAGTTGGAGGTTTTATCGATGAAGCAATGTGCTAAAAGTCAACAACTTAAGGTGCAAAATACAAAACAAACAAATTTATCTCTATAACTAGAAAACTCAACGTTCTTTTTATTTGGTTGTGAGAACAGAAATAAATTTTATATTTCATTGTGGTTAATCTTTGATTTTGTTAAAAAGAAAAAAATAGTTATTAGGAGTGTTATTAATAACCTTACATGAAGTTTTTATACTTATCTTTTGATGGATCATGTAGTTTGAAGAGCTCACCCTCAGAGAAAGTGTAAAGAAGTATAAACAGCAAAAAATGTTGAAGTAGAAGAAGAATGCACTTTATATTTCAAAAATATTTTAAAGATATCTAGCTTTTCTTTTACTAAGAATTAAAAATATAATATCATACAATTTGTATATCTATACTTTTGTAACATTACGAAATATCACTCTTTATCGTTCACTATGAAATTTTATATGAATATTGTTAGGACCCGCAACGTAATTTAAACCCCGAACGTCCTTAATTGGTTCGATTTAATGAAGTTGGGGACCGAATGCAACATTTCACCTAAGTTAGGTCCTTAAGAATAAAGCTTGTTGTGGGGTCAAGGTATGTGGGATTT
>JAOTQJ010040102.1:0-15235 GCA_025642045.1 Solanum sejunctum
AGCCATACCTCCAATATTTCACATATTCATATGCTCTTATATATAGTTGTCTTCAAATCTATATATATATATGATATAAAATACATGAGTTCTTATTGCTCAACAAAGTTCATGAGTTGCTTAATTTTATACGCATTTCATTGTCTATGTAACGTACTTTTTTCATTTCCATATGATATTGTATGATTACTTACATGGAACATGCTGCATATATAACTTTATTTCTCTAATATTATGACCACCAAAAGAATCATCTCAGAGGTAACTGAAAGATTAAGTATACAATTTTGATGGGTGGTAGCCCGAGGGGGTTCATTGCGAACTTAGCATAGAGACGATCCCAATATAGTCTAATGGGTGGTAGCCCGAGGGGGTTCATTGAGAACCTAGCATAGGGAAGATCCCGATATAGTTCACCACTGATCAGTTGGTCATTTGAGTACAGATGTACACAGATTTTTCAGTATAAATTTTATAGTAAAGGTAAAGCAATATAAAGAACATAAAGTACTTCATCCCAAAGTATAATTAAAGATGGTCTCTTATCCACAATCAGTGCATAATTTCATTTGAGCTATATATCATGTGCAGTATTTGTTGCCTTACTTATTCAGTACATTATCTCGTATTAAGTCCCTTCCGGGGGACCTGCTTTTCATACTGCAGGTACAGGTGCTAATAGATCTTCCCAGTAGTGTTCAGGACATTCAGCTGCCGATACCGAGCTCTAGGTTGTTCCGGAGCTTTGTGCGTACTTTGAGTTTATATATTTATATTATACAGTTAATTCATACGGGGCCTATCCCGAATATTTATGGATACTTTCTCTCCACTAGAGGCTATGTAGACTATGTAAACTAAAGTGTGGTCATGTCTCGTACATTAGGCACTGTGGCCCCAATGGCCTAGCTATACGCATCTCCTTTTAGCTTGTTATAACCATTTATCTCCCTATAAGCATGCCAAACATAGAAAGTTAATTATAATATGTAAACAAGCGAATAGATATAGATTAGTTCTCCCGAGCCTTATCGGCAAGGGTGCCAGTCCGCCCTAACGGCAACTTGGGGCGTGACATTCTTCCAACCCTCTTGTATAGGTGAAGGTCAAATTTCACCATGGCACTTGGTTGGCAACCATGGTGTGCCAACTTAGCTATTGTCCTAGTTAACCTCCCCTTGGTTAAGTTTGGTTGATTAGACGAGAACACATCAATTGAATCCTATCATTTACTTCCTTTTCTTATTCATCACTACCTTGGTCGGGATCATGGTAGTAGGCGGGGTTTGGTATTGGCCACCACCAAACAATAATCATAATGAAGAGAAGTAGACAGTACATGCAAAACCCAATCATAGAAATGCAATAAACCTAGGTCATCTCAAGTCAACTACCTATGGTTCCCACAATCTCAAGTTATGGGTGCTTAGCTACTCATGGCTAAGGCAAAACCAACAAGAATGCAAAAATAATACATAGTTGAGAATTTTACCCAAAGCAATGAAGAATTATAGCACCATAAGTTGCAGATAAGTTGCAGATGGTAGCTTGACATATTGAGAATGAATACAATATGGGATTTGCACTCCGCAAAAGTGGGTTTTTCAAGAGAAAATGAAAATCTATTCTAAATCCCAAAAATATTCTTGAGAGAATATTTGAAGGCACATTCAATGTTCACAATCTGGGATCCCCTAAATAAACCCCTAACTTAAAATATTTATAGTAGTTACACATTTAGCCCTAAAATTATACATAAAAGACAGTCGGTAGCTGGTACGTCTTGCAGGTATGACTCTTAGAGTGACCTATGAGCCATAAACAGAGTCTCATATCAGGTGTTTGGCATTTTGGACTCAACTGGTATGACCCACTAGTACGAGTCATTGCTTGGGCTATGACTCGTATGCTCCTCTCGTAGTCTAAGTCTCCAATTTTTGGTTCAAAGTGTTGGCTCTCTGTTTCCTACTATGAGTCCACCTATATGAGTCGTATTGATACCTACGACTCGTAGGATGGCCTCGTAGGACTGACTTCAACTTAGCAGATTTATGATTTTTTTTTCTCTCTATTTCTAGCTACGAGGTCACCTTACGATCATTGCTTGGGCTATGACTCATAGGTGAGCTCAAATGTTCTGCACTTCAACAAAATCTATAACTTTCCTCCAAAATCATGCCAACCTACCTTTTCTACAATAACAATACAAAAACACATAAAAACCATAAATAGTCACATTAAGAACTCATAAAATTGCTTGTTTTAGGCATGAAATATGCTGCATTTTGACAACACATCAGGGTCCTTATCCACTTTAGACCTATTAAACTCTGGTGGGTTCATCCTCATGAAATCTTTTACCCTATATGCCAGAGTAGGAGCATGAGAGTCTTAGACCCCTTGATTGACTTGATTAGTCATGGCTTGAGCTAGTAAGGTAAGACCATTCCGGAGTTCTCCATGAGTCGATTGTTCTTCAGGTGTACAGTTTGTTCTTCTTCTCGTGTTAGGCAAGATCTAGCATACAAAGAACATTTGTTAAAGGAAAAAACCTTACCTAACTTTTATAGTATGATATAGATCAAGAAGAAGGGAAACATTTCTTAGAACGTCTCATAGCCTCTTAGTCATAGTCATGGTGCACAACACAACCATGAACAAGACTCTAATTGTCATGACTTGGACCTAGGGCCTAGATGTGACATGGTGAATGGGAAACCCGAAGGGACCCTAAACAAGCCTCTTAACATATCATTACACATCCTTGATCATGGAAGCAATTGTGACATCAAGATATTGTAAAAGAGGAAAAATGGGGCTAATAGTTGATACCATAGAGACATATAAAGTCAAAGTAAAGTAGTAATATGTCATAACATTCCAATAACACCTCTAATGCCTTGATAGGAGTGGGGCCAAGACAATCTCTGGGCTCACCCTCACAGTCATAAGTTTCCAACATAATAAGAGTCAATACATAGCATAAATTCAAAGAAATATGTCCTCATAGTTGAGAAATCACCAATTTGCTTTGAAATATAGTACTAACCACGTGGAGGAGGAAGATGATCAACTGGAGTTTCAATTCCTACATGGTAGCATCATGTAGGTATAGAGCATATATTAGTATGTTTGAATGTACTAAGTATGTAGGATGCAATGCAACAATGGATAGAAAACCTAGGCAAAATTCATAATCATAAGCAATGATAGTATAATAATGATATGACATGTGTGAATGATGCGTGAAGTAAAACATGCCTATATAGAACATATTTCATGTGTAGGAGGAGACCATCATCATAGACCAAGCAACTTAGTACTTGTAATCCAAGGTAAACCACCCCTTGGAGATGTTTGTGGTATCAACCCCTTAACTTGGTTAATGGGTTTTTACTACCTCCCTGGAGGTGTTTGAGGTATCAACCCATTAACTTGGTTAATGGAATTTTACCACCTCCCATCAAGGTGTTTGGGGTATCAACGCTCAACTTGGTTAATGGGTTTTTACCAACTTCTATCAAGGTGTTTAAGGTATCAACCCCTCAAATTGGTTAATCTAATTTTACCACCTCCCATCGAGGTATTTGAGGTACTCAACCCGCTCGACTTGAATAATAGGTTTTTACCACTTCCCATCAAGGTGTTTGAGGTATCAACCCCATAACTTGGTTAATGGGTTTTCACCACCTCCTATCAAGGTATTTGAGGTATCAACCACTCAACTTGATTATGGTCAACTTGCAACACTAAAGATACCTTTTATGAAATTAAAACACATATAAACATTGCTTTCATCATCATAAACTCACTTAGTCCATAGGTCATGCAATAGATCATCAATAGCTCAATAGTTCAAAATCAGATATTTTATCAAACACTTGGCGGGTGTGTAATGCTACTTTAAAATCATGTAATTCGAGAGTAAAATCAATGTAACCACCCACCAACATTAGGTAATACCCTCATTCAAGATACATCAAATCCCTTTCTCAAATCATATAATGGATCATAGATTCATAGCTCAAACAATGCTTAAACAATCATAATTTTGTGAAACCCCAACATAGTTTATAACCAAATTCATAATAAGTAAAACCATAAGTAAATCAACTTAAAATATAAAATTTATGTAATACAAAAAGTTGGACACCATGGGAGAAAGGACCTAATGGTTGAAGCCCACATACCTTAGACCTTGAGTCTCTTGAAATTGACTTGGGAAAGAATAGAATCTTGGAATAGAGTCTTCAAATCCAAACTTGTTCTTGAGTTTCCTTGAATTTGATTTGGGTCTTGGTAGAGGCTTTTAAAAAGATTTGAGAGTGTGTTTAAGTTGAGAGTAATGAGTTTTGATCCTTTTAAATAAGTTTTAGGTCTTTTGAGGAGGTTAACATAGCATTGGAAATCTAAAAAGGTCATTAGAATGGATTAAATTTATAAAAATGCCATTGCTAAACAGATGGAAAAATTGGTAAGGTGATGCCCCACTGAGGTCGATATGGGTCGTGTGGCACTCCACGGGTCGTGTGGAGTACCCATGAGGTGAGACTTGGTCAAAAATTTGAAGTTGGGATACTTTGTAAAAATCACGTTTCGTCACTTTGACGGGAGTCTCTATGGGTCATGTGATGCTACACAGTCTGTGTAGTGACCTATGGAGTTACACTTGGTGAGAAACATTATTGACAGGTAGATCTACGCCAGGCCAGATAGCTCATCAAGCTTGCCACGGCTCTTGAAGGTGGTCGTCGCACTACACTTAGTCGAAAACTTCCCCCTCACGCCAACCTTGCCTCACTTGCACACTCCCATGGCTAGCCACAACGTTAGTGGTAAGCCACATGGCCCATGACACTGGATGTGTCATATACCTTTAATCAAAAATGGTCTTTTCCAGCTCAAGGCAGCCTAGATGGCCCGTCCAAAGTCCTACTGCCCGTCAAGTTTCCCGTGTGGTTTCACTACATGGGAAGGTCTCACGAAAACAGTCATAACTCCTTCATTCGAACTCAAAATGATGTGACACCAAGTGCATTGGAAATCTAACATAAAGAGCATTCATTTGATATGTTATGGGTAGTCCAGTACTTTGTGTACTAAAAGTTATGCTCATTTAAAAGTGACTCTTGCATTAACCAACACCCTAAACTCAATTCATAGGGAAGTGTCAAACTCGTCTAAGTACTAAAAGTCTCCCATGACCCTAATAAACTCCCAACCTAACCAAATGAGGATTGAAACATGGATACATAAGAGCATGGAGTTACGTGGTGTCACACTAATCGACACGATGTGTTGAATGTCGAGGACTATTAATAACCTAGTGCTTGATACCAAGTTTATCACGACCCAAGCCTAGGGCCTAGATATGGAATGGTGAATAGGGAACCAGAAAGAATCCCAAATAAGCCACTTAATATATCATTAAACATCTGTGGTCGCGGAAGCAATGAAACAACAATAAGAAAATAGAAGTAAGCAAAGGGACTAAGGGAATCTTTCATAGCTTAAAACATACAAGAGTCAAAAGAGTCAAAGCTAATAGCATTATTGCATAACTTGTCTAACAACACCTATAAACTTAGAATTAAGCAGGGGCCAAGACAACTTTATGGGCTCACCCTCATAGTCAAAGCATATAATAATATAAAGAGAGTCTTTGCATAGATAGGAATAAACGATATCATCCTCGGAGTTGAGGACTCACCAATCTTGCTTGAAGAGATAGTACTAGCCACGTGGAGCAAGATGATCAAGAGGAGCTCCGGTTCCTACATGGTAATATTATGTAGGAATAGAGTATATATTTATACATTTGTAAGATGCAATACAACAAGAGATAGGCAATACAATTGAAATGCATAATCGTAATAAAGAGATAGTATATTAGAAACTGGCATGCATGAACAATGCTTAAAGTAAAATATGCTTATAGAGAAGTTATTACATATGTATAAAGAGACCATCATCATAGACCAAGAAACTTGGAACTTGGAATCCAAGGCATGCCACTCGCTTGGAAGATGGATGAGGTATATACCACTCTTCTATGGTAGCAGGGGATTGCCACCACCCAACAAGGTGGATGAGATATATACCCCTCATCTATGATAGTATGGGATTGCCACAACCCGACAAGGTAGATGAGGTATATACCCCTCATCTATGGTAATATGGGACTTCCACCACCCGACAAGGTGGATAAGGTATATACCCCTCATCTTTGGTATGGTCACTTGTAACACTATAGATACTTTACATGATAACAACTCGTATATACATTTCTTTCATCATCATAAAATCATTCAAGAATATAGGTCATGCAATGGATCATCAATAGCTCAAGAATAAAAAATCAGACACTTTATCAAACACTTGGCAGATGTGTAATGTTAGTCTAAAACCATATAATTCAAGATTGTATTCATGAAACAAAAAATGAAGTAAATCAACCCACCAACACTTAGTAATGCCCTCATGTAATATACATTGAAATCCTTCATCAAATCTCAAAATAAATCATAGATTTATGGCTCAATACATGCTTAAACATTCACACTTTTACGAAAGCCCTACATAGTTCATAGTCAAATTCATTATAAGTAAGAAGCATAAGTAAATTAACTTAGAAACATACAATTCATATAAAAGGAAAGGTTGGGCACTATGGGCGAAAGGACCCAATGGTTGAAAATCACATACCTTAAATTTAGAGAATTTCTTGATGAAGATTGAGATGAGAACTTGAAGCTTGAGTGAATTCCATAAGATCCGGAATCAGTTTGGGACCCTTGATTTTGAGTGAAATATTTGTCTAAGTGTTTGAGAAGGTTTTGAAGAATGTCATGTATGATATGAGGTTGAAAATGACTAAGTATAGGTGTTTTTATGCATAGTAAGTCTTAGGCCCAAGGCCAAAAGGCCTTGGACCAAAACAGAAAACTAAAGCAAAAATAACACTGATCTATGCCCAGGCCGCGTCGCGCTAGAGGCGCGGATTATCTCTAAAAATTAATTTTTTTGGAAAACAAAATTTTGATACGGTTTCTCTAAAATAAATGCATTTTCCATTTAATTTTGCCCCTGATCACGAATATGAAGTCAGATTTTTTTATATAACGCACGAATTTTGATATATATGGAAATAGCGATCATGGGCACTTTCGAGGCATATTTTTGGGCACTTTCTAGGGTCGTTCCATCAGTGGTGAGGCTCAGACTTTGAGTTATCATGGATATTTGAGCCTTTTTTTATTTTCTCATGTTATTCAGATAATGTATCAGATATTTGCGAGATAATATTTTATTTGCTTTTGAGACAGTTGTATTTACTCTTCAGTACCATTTTAAATGCTCTTGGACTCATAGCTCTATGTTTTGGGAGATTTCTTATATTCTATGATTGCTTCTGCTTTATTTATTTTTCTTTAATTGTGATCTATTTTTGGGTTGTGACAGATAAGATTAGGAATGAGACCATTCAGGAGAAGTTAGAGATGGCCCATGCGGCTTACAAGATAAGACAAGATATGGAGAAACTTCATCTCACCGAGGTCATGACCTTAGATCGAAAAAAGTGGAGGTTCTGTATTAGGGTTACAAGGCTAATAGGTTAGTAGGGGTAGGCTGACGTTTGACTTTGTAATATAGTACTAGAGTTGTAAGATTAGTCGTATTTTTATATCTTTTGTTGTCATTATCCATCTTATATTTGTTAATTTTATCGTATTTACATACTATCATTTGCTTTCATTTTTCTTTTCTTTTCCTTTTTCTCCATATCTAGTATCTTCTACTTCTAGGACTTGATTTTTGAGATGTGGGTTTTTGAAAATAGATTCTCTATCTCTATGAGGTAGTGGTACATCTGTGTACATTTTACTCTCCCCAGATCCCACTTGTGGAATTCTACTGTATATGTTGTTGTTGTTATAATTTAAAAAAATGAAAGGAAGAAAATAAAGATAACAAAGGGAATAGAACATTCCAATACCATTTAAGACCATAAATTACGATGACATGTCAAGTTTCTTAAACTGCATCTAAATGTCAATATTTTGTTTACAGATATGTATATGTTTCATCCATCTCGTTTGTTCCAATCCCTGATTTATCGGGATTTCATAATATTTTCATTACTTTTTGTAGTTCTATGGACCACTAAACTTTTTGGTTTTTTTGGAAACCATATGCACACCTCTTGCTTTTGTCTTTCCAATTCTCTATCAACATATCTTTTCATTCTCATACCATTTGCATACTATTTGTTTGTTCAATTCATTGTTTCATCTGGATTCCTTCATCATTCTCAGTGGTATTATTAGTTTTCTGATTATTTTCTTTTCAAATATTGAAAAGATTTTGGTTGAACAAAGACAAAAAAACTATAGATGGTACATCCAAGTTACTTTTTTTGCGTGAGCTTATTTTATTTCTTAATAACAATATTTTTTCATTTTTTGATTCCTTTTTATAAAATTGTTGTTTTCGTAGTCTGATATTGTTAGTGAAAACAAAATTGATAATCCGAGAGTTATGAAGCCCAAGAAGAGGAAGGGCAAAAACTTTAATCAAGCTTCAAATGTATGTAATACTAATTTTCTCTTTTTTATTTTTTATGGGTTTATTTTGACAAATCTTTTTTGAAATTTCGTGGCTGCTTTAATTTTTATTTTTAAGAATTTTGTACTATGCTAATGTAGTTAGCAGCAGATAGTTGGCGTTTGTTTGAGTTAATTTTTGGTTCTATTTTGCATTTATGTAAAACCAATTGATTAAAAAAAAAGGTTGCTGAAATTCTTAAAAGTGTAATTAGTGTAATCTATTGAAATATTCGATGATAAATTCAATGGGATAGGGTTACTAATCCTTTCTATTAATTTCATTGTTAAATATTATTTTTTAATAAGTGCTGCATTTATTTGGTATGATTTGGTGTTCATAATAAATCAAATACATTAATGGGTCCTATATGTACTTGTTGATATCATAGTTGATATGTATATATATTATATATATAGTTTGTATATTTTGATGCATTAGTTGATTTATTGTGTGGTAGTTGGTATGTGATTATTGTATTAGCTTTATAATAATATATTACAAATCATATATTTTTCAATTAAAAAATAATAAGTGATAATGAATAACACAGGTAAGTATGTTGATTACAAGATTGAAGGTATTATTTTTTATCCAATGAGTAGATTTCAAGGATTGCTTGATAATGTTGCTTCACAAATCAGTGTCGACACAACTAATGGTGTGAGCATGTGTAGTTGAAGGTGCAAGTATCAATGGAATACATTCATACAGTTACAAATGGAGGACGGTTCACAACTAATGGTGTGAGCATGTGTAGTTGAAGGTGCAAGTATCAACGGAATACCTTCATACAGTTACTACAACAGTATCTGCATTGACATGCAAGGAAAGAGTGAGCTATATATAAATATAACCCAGTAAGATCCTCAACTCGCTACTTTAATACCCTTGGAACGAGCGTTATAAAATACATCTGCACAGTGAATATATATAAATTATATACACAATAATATATTTCATAATAAGCTCAAAAAGTTCAAGCAAATGTTCAAAAAGGGTCACTGCATATCTCAATTCAATCCACACTCAAACCTTGTCATAAACGGCAGCGAAGGAGATCAACCCATTACCTCGACAAGTCTATGGCAGCATGTAAAATGCTTTGAAAATGCATTACAACAGTGTGTACAAAGCCCCTAACATATTTAGACAACATGTGTATGCCCCTAACATGTTATGACAGCTAATTATGCCCTTAGTAACCACATCACAGTAATAAAGAAGGATATCCAGTATTACATTACATATAACTCATAAAAATATTTGATAGTTTTCTTAAAAATAGCATATCTAGGGCTAATAAAAGACATCAACTCTGTCAACCACGTGCTTGTCCCAACATATACACCAGACAAAGAAAAATATACTTTTTTCAAAACATATTTGAAAATCAAGCACTAAAGCTTAAAGTCTCACTTACCTTATGTAATGACAAGTTCCATAACCTTGAATGCGTAGAACTGGTCTGATGTTCACGCTCCAATAAGAAAGTGGTCGCTGTCAGTAATTAACCTAACCAAAGGTTAGGGCCAAATCCACAGGGAATACGGGGCTTGAATATAGAGATCCACTACCAATCATTTCAAGTATCGATTACTAAAATCTCTAAATAGGGGTTTAATTTGTAATTCAAGGATAAACATAAAAACTAAACTAACTATCCATGAAGACACTCAAATTTAGGGACAACTTAGGGATTGTATTCCCCATAATTTGTTGACTCAATTACCCTAGATAACATAACTTTAATTGGGAGTTCACATGTAGGACGGTAACACAGGTTCTTCTAGCCCTCTTGTGAAGGTAAAGTCGAATTTCACCATCACACATGGTCGGCGACCATGGTGTACCAACTAACCCGTTGTCCCAGTTAACCTCCCCTTGGTCAGGTTTGGTTGATTATACGAGAACAACATCAATCAAATCTTGTCATTTACTTTCTTTTTCCTATTCATCACTACCTTGGTCGGGATCGTGATAGTAGGTAGGGTTTGGTGTTGGCCCCCACCAAACAATAATCAAAATGAAGGAAAATGAACAATACATGCAAAACCCCAATCAAAGAAATGCACAAAGTCTAGGTTATTTCAAGTCAACTACTTATGGGTCCCACAACCACAAGTTGTGGGTGCTTAGCTACTCATAGCTAAGGCAAAATCAACAATAATGCAAATAAATGACATAGTTGAGAATTTATCCAAAGGAATAAAGAGCAAGAACACCTTCAAGTTGAAAACCACAAGCTTAGATTAATGGCAAATAAGTACAATGCAGGTTTTCAATTCCCCAAAAGTGGATCTTCAAATTGAAAGATAAAAATCTACTCTAAACCCTAAAAATGCTCCTAGAATATTTACAAGTAGCTATGAATGTCGAGTCTCTCCCAAAATAAACCCTCACATAAAGTATATATAGTGTTTACAAATTTAACACTAAAAATTATACAGAAAAGACAGCTGGCAGCAGGTATGTCGCACAGGTACGACTCATAGGATGACATAAGAGTCCTAATCGGGGTCAAGTAGTCAGCATTTGGCATTTTGGACTTGACTATTATGACCCACTGTTATGAGTCACTGCTTAGGCTGTGACTCGTATGCTTCTCTCGTAATCTAGCGTTCAGTTTTTTGTCCAATATTTTGGCTCTCTAATTCTTGCTACGAGTCCACCTATACGAGTCATAGTGCAATTTACGACTCATAGGATGGGCTCATTGGGTTGACCTCCACTTAGCAGATTTTTGAGTTTTTTGGTCTCTGTTGCTTGCTATGAAATACTCTACGACTTGTAGCTTAGGCTATGACTCGTAGGTGAGCTCATATGTCCTATGATTTAGCAAAATCTACAACTTTTCTTCAAAATCATGTCAACCTAACTTTTCTGCAAGATCAACACAAAAACATATAAAAACCATAAAAAGTTGCATTAAGAACTCATAAAATCCCTTGTTTTGGGCATCAAATGTGTTGTATTTTGATACCACATCAACACCCTCAACTTAGAATTATTGCTTGTCCTCAAGCGATGACTCAATCTAAGTAGACAATGAGAGACACATAGTACTTACACTAATGGCACATATATCATTTACTTTAAATGAAGCACCCAACTCTCATTTTCAAAACCAGATTGCAAAGCTACTCAGCAAACTAAAACACAAAGAATGTGTCTGGCAATCCAACTATGACAAGCAAAGGAATATCAACCATCCACAATTACTGGGTTAGTCATATGATAATTATGTCATACAAATGCCCTCACACAAAAGAAGTCCCTATTTCTTACTCAAAGTGCATTAAAATCAGGACTATGCAAGCATACTCACTCTCACAAATCAAATTCCTACAAAATAACTAACACCATAGGCTTGCCTCCATAATTAACTTTCAGATTGATGACAAAGTGGATTTGGATCACTTTTGGACTTAATGGCTTGTAACATAGGCTCATGGGTCTTTGGTATGGTATTTTAGGCAAATAGAGACTAAAAGCTATCCTTGAAACATGTTTATCAACACACTTACCTTCATAACTCAACCATTTATACTAAATCCACCCGTATTCTCCTTTTTCAAGCTTTTCCTGTGTGCTTTCTTCCTTTTTTTAGTTGTGCCTTATTTTTTTGAACTCATTTTTGCTATTTTCTTCAATCTAAGGCAACTTTTTTTTCCCATCCGGCATATGATTTCTTCATCTCTTTCTTTCTTTCCCAACTAACCACCTCATTTTTATTACATTACCACAATAAGGATCACCCTCAACTTAGGTTTTTAGCTTGATGTGAAGCACACAATATTTATTCCCTAAACCAGGGCCACTATTTGTAACCAACCTTAACTTAGGCTTTTTGCCTCAATCAAGGTTCATATATTCAAGGATAGATCAGGGCCAATATCAAGGTATTTCATAAAATAAGGCTGAGCTAGCTAGGTGTCAAGAAAGAACAGGCACATGAAAAGCTCAAACATTTGGATCAATGGATCTACTATCACATTTGGTAGGTCATCTAGGCAAAAGTGAGTTCACTAAAAGAATGAAGGCCTAAAATTCTTTCCCAATCAACCATCTCTTCGGTCCAATTTTAGAGTAACAAGGCAAGTTTTGCGTTAATACACAATGCATGAATACTACAAAGTAAGCTCACACTCTCATGTCATCGCATACATAATCAAATGGACTAAAAGGCCATGCTTCAAGCATCAACTTGTCTTCGCTTTGTTATAACAAACATTGCCAGATAATCACATGCATGATTGCAAAAATAACCAAAAATCTCAAAAATTTTGAGGGTACTGAATTTTCAAAACAAAAAGCATTTAAACTCTCTATATATATGCTAAAAGATAATGATTGTTGTATATCTACAAATTATCTATACAACCTAAACATGCCGATTCAACAACAATTAAATATCCACAAGGTAAAAGAACACAGGCTAGGAAACTTGAGGATTAAAATTTGGGTTAATTATATACCCTAAGCTACTCAGACTTCACTTAGATTCATAACTGCCCACACCCCATCGAAAAAGTTGTGCATTATCCTTAATGCGCAAAATCAAGAAATAATAGAGAATATAGGGGTAAATTAAAACAAACCTTGGGATGCCTTCCAAGCAGCGCCTGATTAATTATCGCGGCTCTACTTAGTCCACTTGGTTACTAAGACTTCACCAATTTTTCAAACCTTGCTCCTCCATAGGTTTGATTTTTCTTCCACCTTGAACTTATGAATTAGACCCCTAATTTCCTTTCTAACTTTCTATCATGCTCGAAGGGTGGAGGTATAGGAATGAGGGAATGAGTACTAGATTTTGCATGCTATTTGGATCAGGCGCTTCTAACCTAAACTTCTTGTAGATAGTAAGGAGCTTCAAATTTATGCTAGCTCCAAGATCACATAGTGCCCTTGGAAACTCTACATCTTTAGTTATGCAGGGTATGGTGGGCATCTTCTCCACTGACTCGATGAGAAGAGTGTTGATATATAGTTATTTTAGCATAGAGAGAGAGTCCTTAACCTTGCTTTCCTCCTCCCCGTTCTTGAGTCTTTGACGGAAAAAGGAACGAGGCCTTAAATGAGCTTGTACTATTTTGGCTCTTCAACTGATTCATTTACCACATCCTTGCCACACTCGTCTCGTTCAACCACATCCTTATCTGTAACTATTTCCTCCTGAGTATCTTCTATAATAACTAGCACAAGAGGATCAATAGTATTCTTACCACACTTACTAGTAACCTCCGTACATTGCCCTTCATCCTATGAACTTTACATAGTATCACTAGGCAATGTACCACTTTGATGCTGCTTAAGTAGAGTCGATACCTGACCAAACTGTTGTTGAAGCTATTTAATAGACAAATAATAAAACTCTATGTTTTCATTGATGTTTGCAATTTTTGATCGTATTTCACATAGAGTCTTATCCTGTGTATCGGCCTTCTTCAATAGGGGATCAAATATCTCTTCAATTCTCGAGTCGTTTGTGCCTGCATCGTGATGGTGTGGTGGCGCATAAGGAACATTTCTGGAACTATCTCTTCTACTACACTTGACGTCTAGCCCTCTATTTGTCTCACAATAACCACCCTGGCTATCTCTGTAAGCGCATTCTCTTCCATAGGTCCAATTTTGGTTTCCCTGACCTTGGCGCCACAGGTTTTGATTGGATCACTGAGCATTAGGCTGAAAATCCCATATTTGATCAGCGAAAATCCAAGTGTCCTCCTCATAGTATAATTCCTCGTACATGAGCGTACATGGAGGCTAATGTTCTGATCAGGGACACTCCGCACATATTCTCTCTCTCTTATTTTTTATGTACTGGAAAGAAATAAAACAAAAAAAACAAAAGTAATATACAAGAGAATCTAGTATTTAATACTTGAATTAACTAATAGTGAAATAAAGTCAAGAACTTAGTTGTATTCCCCAGCAACGGCACCATAATTTTGATCTCATGTTCATGCTCCAATAAGAAAGAGGTCGTTGTCAGCAATTAACCTAACCGAAGGTTAGGATCGAACCCATAAGGAATACGAGACTTGACTATAGATATCCACTACCAATCATTGCAAGCATCGATTACTAAAATCTCTAAATGGGGGTTTTCTTTGTTATGCAGGAAGATACTCAAATTTAGGGACAACATAGGGATTGTGTTTCCTATGATTCGTTGACTCAATTACCCTAGACAACATAAATTTCATTGGAAATTTTTTCACATGTAGAACGGTAACTTAGGTTCTTCCATCCCTCTTGTGAAGGTGAAGGTCGAATTTCACCAAGGCGCGTGGTCGGCAACCATGGTGTGCCAACTACTCATTACCCATTGTCCCAGTCAACCTCCCCTTGGTCAGATTTGATTGATTAGATGAGAACACATTAATCGAATCCTATCATTTACTACCCTTTTCCTATTCGTCAGTACCTTGCTCGGGATCGTGATAGTAGGCAGGGTTTGGTGTTGGCCACCACTAAACAACAATCAAAATGAAGGGAAATGAATAATACATGCAAAACCCCAATCAAAGAAATGCACAAAGTCTAGGTTATTTCTAGTCAACTACTCATGGTTCCCACAACGGCAAGTTGTGGGTGCTTAGTTACTCATGGCTAAAATGAC
>JAOTQJ010040113.1:0-15234 GCA_025642045.1 Solanum sejunctum
ATAGGTCCCAATACTTTATTAAATCGAACCAATTGAGGACGTTCGGGGTTAAAATTATGTTGCGGGTCCTAACACTTGAGAAAGAAGATTCTTGATGAGGCTCATAACTTTTCCTATTCCATTCACTCCGGTTCCACAAAGATGCATAGAGTCTTTAGGGAAGTGTATTGGTTGGGTGACATGAAGAGAGACATTGCCAAATTTATATTCGGATGCCATAATTGCCAACAAGTCAAAGCCAAGCATCAAAAGTTGAGTGGACTAACCCAAGACATAGAGATTCCTACTTATGAGAGGAAGGAAATTAACGTAGATTTTGTGGTTGGGTTGCTCAAGACTAGAAAGGGTTTTGATTCTATTTGGGTTGTGGTTGATAGAATGACAAAACCGGCCTATTTCCTACCAGTTAAAACTACTTGTAGTGCAAAAGATTATGCTAAGTTATACATTCATGAGTTGGTTAGATTGCATGAGGTGCCTTTGTCTATCGAATCGGATTGTGGTGCTCAATTCACTTCTCACTTTTAGAGGTCTTTCTGAATAGGTCTTGGTACCAAGGTAAAGCTCAGTACGACCTTTCATCCTCAAATTGATGGCCAAGCCGAGAGAACTATCCAAACTCTTGAGGATATGCTTAGAACTTGTGTTTTGGAGTTTAAGGGTAGTTATAATGATCAACTTCAACTCATTGAGTTTGCTTACTATAATAGCTATCATTCTAGCATTGGTATGACTCCTTTTTGAGGCTCTTCGAAATGACCCTAAAATGTGCCCGAAAATATGCCTTGGAATGCTCAAAATTTTAAACTCCATATATCTCAAAGTTTGTTTATTATTTTGAAAATTTGGCTTCATATTCTTATTCAAGGGGTCAAAATTAGGTGAAGGGTCTAATCCCGATTTAAGAGCAAAAGATTAGCAATTATGAAATTCCAAAAGTGAAAATTCAAGAGAGGCAACATGCCTCTATACATTTTGGGGATTGTTTTTCATGTTCGATCCAAGACTTCTAAGTCCTAGGCCTATGTGTTCCCAAATGTCTTTTTACCCATACTTAGCCTTATTTCACCCTCATATCATCCTAAACATTTCTCAATACTTACTCAAATACTTAGCCATATTTTCACTCCCAAAATTCAAGTCCCAAACCCTTATCCCAAGGTAGGGTTCTCCTTCAAGTTTCTTCTTCAAGCTTCAAGTCTCCATCTCCAATCTTCACCAAGTTCATCTCTAAGCTAAGGTACGTGGGCTTCTTTCATAGGTTCCTTTCACCCATGATACCTAAGCCTCCTTTTATTCAAATTGCATGATTTAAAGATTATTTACAAATGGGTCTTGCTTATTATGAAATTCACTGCATATTGTACCTGTTGATGCTGTTGGTGTTGTTGAATATAATTTGACTTATGAAAAGGTTCTGGTAGAAATTCTGGATAGATATGTAAGGGGGTTGAGGAACAAGGATGTTGCTTTCATCAAGGTTATTTGGAGAAACCAACAAGTTAAAAGTGCCACATAGGAAGCCGAGGCGGACAGGCAAAAGCGATATCCCTATCCCTTCCATTCTACTAAAGCCTAAGGTACTAATTCTAAGTCCCTTATGTGATTTAAAGTCTTATATATTAGCCTTCATGTTATTTGCATACATTCATATTTATGTTGACAAGTTCATGATGATTTTGACACTTACGTTGAGATTATTAAAAATGATGTTTAATTGCATTGTTGCATTCTTGTTAGAGCAGATCTCTTCATGATTATCCTTGTTATTGTAAATTTCTTTGACATTCGGGGATAAATGTTTCCAGGGGGGAGATATTGAAATGCCCCAAAAAGTGCCCAAAAATGCCCATAATCGTAATTTTCATATATGTCAAAATTCGTGCGTGATATCAAAAATATGATTTCATATTCATAATCAAGTGAAAAATTGAGTGGGGGATGGGTCTAACCCCGATTTTAGAGCAATCATAGCAAAACTTTGTTTTCGCAAAAAATTCACTTCCAGAGTCTGTTTGCATTGGCTCCATGACGCAGACCATCGCGGAGCAATGTATTTTGTTGTCAGTTTTTCAGTTTTGGCATAAGTCTTTGGAGTCTTGGGCCTAAGCCTTCCTATGCATAAAAACACCCATACTTAGTCATTTTTCAATCCCATATCATATAAGACATTCCCCAAACACCCTCTCAAACACTTAGACAAATGTTTCACTCAAAATCAAGGGTTCCAAACTTATTCCGGATCTTAAGGAATTCACTTAATATTCAAGTTCTTAATCAAATCTTCATCAAGGAATTCTCCAAAGTTGAGTTATATGGCATTCAACCATTGGGTCCTTTCACCCATGGTGCCCAACCTTCCTTTTTATATAAATTGTATGTTTGCGAGTTGATTTACTTATGGGTCTTGCTTATCATGAATTTGACTATGAACTAT
Source organism: Solanum sejunctum (assembly GCA_025642045.1). Classification (NCBI taxonomy): domain Eukaryota; kingdom Viridiplantae; phylum Streptophyta; class Magnoliopsida; order Solanales; family Solanaceae; genus Solanum; species Solanum sejunctum. Next base: position 2,438 of record JAOTQJ010040113.1, read on the forward strand.
GTTGGGGTTTCATAAAAGTGTGACTGTTTAAGTGTGTTTTGAGATATAAAGTATGATCTATTTTGAGATTTAATGAAGGGTTTCATTGTATATTGCATAAGAGTATTACCAAGTGTTGGTGGGTTGGTTTAATTCAAGTTTTCTTGCATGATTTCACTCATAAATTGCTTGGTTTTATACTATCATCACTTAGCCGCCAAGTGTTTAATAAAATGTCTGGTTATGGATTCTTTATTTATTGAAGGTCTAATGTATGTCTTATGAGTTTAGTGACTTTATGATGATGAAAGTAACATGCATATGAGTTGTTTTCTTGAAAGGTATCTATAGTGTTACAAGTTGAGCATACCTTGTTAAGGGGGTGCTATATCTCAATCACCATGGATAGTAGGGTGTGACAACCATCAACCAATTGAGGTGTTGATACCTCAATCACCATGGATAGTAAGGTATGACAACCATCAACCTATTGAGGGGTTGATACCTCAATCCCCATGGATGGTAAGGTGCGATAACCATCAACCAATTGAGGGATTGATACCTGAATCACCATAGATATTAGGGTGTGACAACCATCAACCAATTGAGGGGTTGATACCTCAATCGCCATGGATGGTAAGGTGTGACAATCATCAACCAATTGAGGGGTTGATACCTCAAGTGCCTTTCCAAGGTGGTGGTAGGCCTTGGACTCTATAAAGATGGCCTCTTACTATATATGCAATATATTCTATACAAACATATTTTACTTCAAGCATCATTCATGTATGCCATATTGCTATATGCTTATTTATTGTCTAATTATGCATTGCAAATATGTTTGCTATCCCTTGTTGCATTTAAAATGTACTAACGCATACTGTATGCCTACATGATGTTACCATGAAGTAATTAGAGCTCCACTTGATCATCTTCCTCAACGTGGCTAGTATTATATCCAAGGATGATGTCTTTTATTCCAGGCTGGGTGAGTCCTCAACTCCAAGGATGATGTCTTTTATTCCTATGTATGCAAAGATTCTCTTTATCTTATTATATGCTTTGACTAAGAGGGTGAGCCTAGAAAGTTATCTTGGTCTTACTCAATTCTAAGTTTAGAGGTGCTGTTGAACAAGTTATGTAATGATGCTATGAGCGTTAACTCTATTCACTCTTGTAGATGTGAAAGAATCCCTTAGTCCATTTTCCTTATTTCTATTCTCTTTTTGATGTGTGAATACTTTCGCATTCAAGGATATGTGATGATATTTTAAGAGGGTTGTTTGGGTCCCTTTGGGTTCCCCATTTGCCATGTAACATCTAGGCCCTAGACTTTGGTCATCACATAATCACCATCTCAGGACTTCATCAATGAAATATATTCTATGTATAGCTTCCTAGAAGGCCACATTGTCAGTATGCCTTCAAACGGACTGTGTTCCCCCACATACGAGATCCCTAGCAACATTTTATCTTCCTTTTCGTTTATGATGTTCTTGAAATTTTGGCTTCATCTAAGGGTCGTTTGTGACTTTATATGCTATCCTAAGACATATAAATGACCTATACTCTTCTTCTTTCATTCAAATTCATTCTACACTTAGAATCCATTCAGTCTCTCTCTAAAGAACTCCCCTAAGGTGAACCTTTGAAGGTTGACTTGGAGACTAAGGAAGGTCTCTATTCTTCACCAAATTCTTCTTTTTTCTTCTTGGGTATATAAGGTATATGGGTTTGATTCATGGTCCCTTTCAACCATGAAGACCCCAAACTCTTTTAACTTGATTTACATGAAATTAGCTTACTTCAATTATGGATTTTTAAGGTAATTTTTTATTTGATCCAATTGAGATATAGGCTATATTTTATTATTGATTTTAAAGTGATTTAGGCCCTAAACGATGAATTGCATTTAAGTTATGAATATTTGAATATGCATTGACCCTTTAAAACTTGATTTAAGAGTGGGTAATCTAAATTATTATTGAAATGCAAATTTACTTATGGATTTACTTGAATTTTATATTGTATTGTTGATTTAAGATTGAATCTCTATTGCCTATGCTATGCTCATATCATTCATGGCATCTGCATAGATGAACCATGATTTTCATGTAGTTTATGATATGGGCTAAGTACTAATTGTGATGATGATTGTGTTTTCAAAGTAAAGTATGGGTTTTACAATAATGTAAATTACATAATGTCTATGTTATAGCTCTTTGACCAATTATTGGTGTTTACCCCACTATGATTAAGGAGAACCAATTGAGGTTGGAGGCAGGGAGAGCTATCCTCAAGGGTCCTTACTCCTTTCTCATGACTGTGATTAAAGGATTTAGTCCTACGCATGAAATTGTGACATGAACTATGATTTGGCTTTTTAGCAAAGGTATGCATGATTATGAAGTATGTTTGGCCTTTAGACCTAAGCATGAATGTACATAATTTGAAAGACTTATACCTCTTTTACAAGAACATGTATGTATATGTATTCTTATGGGATGATGACTTAGCACCGATGGGATTGGAGGTAGGGTGGGCTATCCCCAAGGGTCAGTACTCCTTTCTCTTGAATTTTATGCCTAATATAGGTATGTTTATGCCCTTTTGTGGATGATGAACAATAATGGATCTTTATTTGGCAAGTAGGTCACCTCTTTATCCATTATAAGGGAGACGATAGAGTTCTAAGTTATAGCTTAATTGGTCTTATGACAGTTAAGGTCCCATCCTCTTATATGCAAAGGATTTTCACATCATGCATCATGTAGTTCATGGCATATTGATATATTCTTCTTCTTGTTGTATGCTTATATATATATATATATATATGTGTGTGTTCGCCCTTGTCATCTAACATTGAATGCAGGTTTAATAAGTTCATATGCATTGCATGCCTGTATGCTTATTACATTCAAACATACTAATGTATACTTTTACCTAGATGATCTAACAATGTTAGGACCAGAGACTACATTCATCCAATGTTTGATGGCTTGTCAAATTTCAGAAAGTTGTATGGTGAGTTCTATCTGCCAAGGACAAGCCACCATCCCTCTATTTATGTTGTTTTCATTTATGTTATTTACTTTAAGGGTGAATCTGAGACATGTCTTGGTCGCCATCCTATCTTATGACTAGAGGCATTTTTGGACATCTTATAGACTCTTGTACGATTTTATGCTATGTGTTGTTGTTTGAAGGTTATGGTTATTGCTATCTATTGAATATGGTTATTTTGATTCTATTATGATATGATTTGTATATATGATATGAATTTATGTTGAAATGTGGAAGATCCTAGATCCTATTTTGCCGCCATAGATTGAGTCATACTTACCCACCCCTTAGTCTTTATGTGCTATGTGTTATGTGGATATATACAAATCCCTATCCCCATGATATCGCCATCACGTGAGGCATACTTTCCCATCCCCTAGATCTATGTGTTAACATTATTGTACACTTCCAATCGATGATGTGAATATGGATACTATGAGGCTTGTTTGGGGACTCTCGGGTTCTTATTCACCATATCACTCCTAGAGCCTAGGTTTGGGTCATGATAGTTAACTGTAGCTGTCATACTCTCTGAGTTTTTACATTGCTTGGCTACAAGAGGGATTGAAAAGGGGCTAGTTGGGCTTGAACCCATGATAGGTATGTACTCTTAGCTTGACTCTTGCTTGTATGCATTTATCGAAATATACTATCTATTGAGGCTAGCTTGTGAATACATGCTGCCATGTGCATTGACTCTAGTATTAATATTTGTTTGGTATGTACATGCATAATGCGACTATGATGGTCTATATCTATTCTGAGTACTTGTTGTAGAATTTCTCGTTTAAACATGATTTTGTGCTTCTTTATGACTTATATATGATCCTGTATATTGCTATTATCTTTTATGTACTTCTGCTACTGGTTAGTGACTAGAGAGATACACCATGTTTTAGGAACGATCATAGTTGACCTCCTAGGGCAGTCGTGTGATCTGTGATATGAAATATGTTACTTCTGAGCTACTAGTAGGCTAGAGATGGGAATGTGACCCTAATAGTGAAGTGTAGGTTATGTCCTATGGGCTCACCTATCTATATATGAGGAGATACTAGTTGTGTAGGTTAGTTTTGTGGACTAGCACCCTATTTAGAGAAGAGCACTTTACAAGGGGGCTGACACATGGTTGCCTTGGGAGAATCCTTTATAACAACTAGATAGCGATGTGATTTATGGTAGGTGACATCCTTCTGATTATCTAGCCTCTCGGGCCTTAGCTTAGGTTATATCAACGTTGCCCTATTAGTTGCTTTACACAGAAAAAAGGCCTAGTAGGGGTTGAATATGAACTAGTGCCTTGGTTGGACACGTATATGTGTTCTAGCTTGTCTTGTACCTATATGAGTTTGTATTGCCTGGGTCTATAGAGATATGTTGATAGGGAGACTGTGTATTTATTATATACCGCACTATAGCTTGATTCTCGTATAAATATGACCCTGTGGGGCTGGTTGTCTTGGATATTTATGATGTACAATGATTTTCTATGTTTTCTCTAGACATCAATGATTGGTGAGGTTGTGATATATTGGTCTTTGTTAGGCATGGTTCTACGGTGATTTGGTGTGTATATATATACACACATACTTTGATGTACTATTGATAATTGTTGTCCCACAGTTCTCTCCAAATGATGCTAGGGTATCTTTTGTATCTGAGAGAGGTGGTAAATATGATTGTGTCACGCACTGTCGGGAGATATGGTATGTTTAGTGTATCTAGATCAGGATAGTCTAGAGAGAGATTATTGATGGTGAGCTCTGAGACCTGGATGATGCACCCTGTAGTTTAATTCTCTAGTCACCAAGTTCGAGTGTCTGAGACCATAGGTGATGCTCCCTGTGGCCCTAGTCTCCATTAGTCACGTTCGAGTGTCCGAGACCAGGATGTCAATTCTAAAGGGGCACGAGCAATTGTTATTACTTTGGGCCTAGGGCGCTATTACTATACTTTTCCCGTGACTGATATTCTATGGTGAGAGGCCCTATGATTGATATACTAATTTGATACATTATTAATTATGCTAGGGGGACGTTTTCTCCTTCTGGGAATACGTCCCATCATTATATTTATAGTCAGACTACGTGGCCCTAGTTGACTGCCCAACCAGAGGCCAGGTAAGAAGACCCAAGGGTTAGAGTCCCTAAGTAGTGTTAGGGTCTAAAGTCCCCATATTATGTTAGGGGCTAGAGTCCCCATATGATGTTAGGGGTTAGAGTCCCGTATGATGTCAGGGGTTATAGTCCTTGAGTGATATTAGGGGTTAGAGTCCCTGTGTGATACCATTTTTGTATGTGTCGAGGACTCGATTACTATTATGTTGTTGGGGACTGAGGGCCCAATCGTTCACCTATTGATCCATTTACTTTCTCACACCTTGATTATGCCTGGGTGTACCCTCTTAACTTATAGGTGCTCAGGGAATGTCCAGACTTAGACACTAGGGTAGTACACAGACGTACAAACCTCGAATCTTATAATATAATGAGTTGTACTCTGTAATGGTTCTATAGTTCAGTGACCATCTATCAGATATATTATGTGCGAGTGTACTTCCCAGGCTTATAGGGCCCAAGTGTGTCAGGCATAGTTACTAGGGCCATATACTCGCATACAATCCTATAACTCAATTAGGGACAGTTATGGTATTGGTCTATGCAATATCCATCAGTTTGTATCATTTGAGTTCCTTACCCCTAATGTCTATCCAGGGTCTTACCCACCTGATGTCCAGTCCAAGGAGTTGCCTAAGGTCTATTTTAAGCATGGCCTTAGGTCTAATCTAGTCCTGGGTACACATTGACTTGCATTTGTGGTTTCAATTTGGGGTCTGTATTCTCTCCTCCCATTAGAGATGTGTTGGCTGAGTGTATCATGGTTACTTTTATTGGTTGGTTCAGTTCATTAGTATTCATCATTCTAATTGGTTCAGTTGTAGTTTGAGTGTTTCTAAATATGTTAATACCTTGTACTGAGTTTGTTTTGCTACACTGCTGTAGTTCTTTGTATATTTGGATTTGTTCATGTTTATTCTTTCACTTGGTTAGCCAATGACGGCTACTGGGTGCCTTTTCTAGTGCTCGCACCTACTTTTTACATCTTCCTGCAGTGCAGGTCAGTGGGCTATGGATGCTGAGTTGGGGAGTTTTGGGAGTACTTGGGAGGCTTTTGGTGAGCACTGATGGTTCTGGCTACCATGCAGTCTCCATCCTTTTGATGATCGTCTATTATTTCCAGACATTTGGTCTTATATAGTAGTATTTTGATGTATTTCAAAGGAGCACTCTTGAGTTGTATAATAGTATGGTTCTTAATGTATGTATATGTTATGGCCTCGTATCTATTATAGCTCTGTACAGTTGACTCCTAGGTTCTAGGTATGTTTCGATATCATGTTATCACTATGTCAATCTGAACGTGACTAGATGCTAGAACAAGTACCCTTGGGTTGGGAATCAGCTTGCCTGTAGGTTTGACCTAGGAGGCGCCATCATGACATGGACCAAGTCATGAGAGTAGTTATTTTCATTCAGCGACTATTCTATAGCATTTAACAATCAATTCTTGGTAAAAATCGTAATAGCAGCAACTGGTGCTTATAAGTCACCATATTCCTACCACACGGCATAGTAGTAAGCCTGACGAACATAAGCAACCACTCACAATGGCCACAAAAGATCTTGGTACGACCTCCAGAATGTCTTCCCCCAAAACCTCCTTTAACAAAATCCAGCCATCAGCTAACTCAATGATAACATACTAGCATACATGCAACTCATCTCGAATGCACCAACACACCATTGATATGTAGAAAATAGGATGTATAACAGAACATGCTAGAGGTAGGGCTAACTCAGATATAACTAGTCCAACCCATTTCAAAACCTCAATACGACTAGTATATCTAGGTCAAGCTTAGCTAACTTTCCAATCTACATGACTTCTCTTAGGGGTGACACCCTTAGAACTGCTCTGTCCCAAATCTCAGACTATACAAATTGGCTTCCATGGTCGACATAACCCAGGTGCCGACTCAAAGTTATCGTCAATCTATCTCAAACACCCTGGACCCTGGCTATGGTATCTTGTAACAAGTATATATTGTATAGACCCAACTCTATAGGCTTAAACCAACCAATAGGAGTGCCACACTGATAATTAGATAATAGGAACAAGTTTACTTGCTCTAAGAGCAATATCAAAACTGAAGCCATCTGACAATAGAACTCGACCCATGTATCACAATTTTGGTTAATCACCATACTAAATCCCTCAATAATAATAGTGAGCTTCCACTATCTCAACGCCTAACTTAGAATAAAAGAAGCCTGAAACTCATACTCAAGCAAGCCATGGACTTATCAACGTATCTAACACTATATAACCATAACTCAAGTACCAGGCAATCTGGAAAAGTGATTGATATTCCCACAGGAAAGCTTAGCTAGGAATCCAGATGACATAGTCTCAGTTGCCTAACAATCATAACGTCTCTAGGGTGAAGTGGCCAGCAGCTCAGCTGATAATGCAGCAATATCAAATAAAACAATAGATAGTGGCAACTAAGCTGGGCCTTAACTCATAATCTAGTAACCCAAGAAGTAAGGGAATCACATATCAACAGGATCATCACAACAAAATCATAACTATAAAGGCATAAGGTATAGTTAAGTTTATAACTGATAGTCTGCCTCTCAAATACGGTGTACACCAGTATCATACTACCCACTCCTATAGTCAAGTATCAAAAAGGTCATATGTATAAATCACAAGGTTTGGCTTATATCCAACCTCTAACAAGGTATAATCGTAACATAGGTGATAATCACTGAGAATACCATCAGGTATAGCATACTCATCAACATCAGAAACCTAATAGATCAAACCAGCAGTTGGATAACTAAGCACAAGTATACCAAAAGCACTAATGCTTAGCATTACTTCAGTCACAATCTCTCCTGCCTGTATAGTCTTTATTAGAAGTATTTGTAGCCCACACAACATTTAAACTAATAACTGACATACAAGTATACACTCCACAAAGTTCCATCCTCAACATATCTCTACAGCATGACATATAGTTGTCACCAACTAATAAACTAACAACGAAGCCTATTTCTATGTCTCTAACAACCCCAATGCCTGCAGGCCTCCAATTTGGTCATTAAAACTCAAGGGCATCTAGCCTCTACTCAATGTGCTCTAGGGCTGCTCCCTATCTAGGACTTATGATGCAATACTTTCCCTGCCCATAGCCTAACCTCTACGCAACATACACGCGAAAGAACGAAAAGAGATAAACTCTTTGAAATCAAAGAATCATAGAAAAGTCACACAACTAGAATCAACAACATAAGAAAGTTCGTAAACATCACGTAGCCCCTTGGAGATAAGCCAAGGATGTCTCTGCACTCATCCATAGGACTCTATAAGAGGGTAGTTCTGTACAGTCGAGACCAGTGAACAGTAAGCTCTAGTACCATCTTATCACTACCCAGTCCTAGTCATGATGGTGCCTGTTAGATCCCACCTATAGATAAGCTAATTACCCAACCTATAAGGTACCTATCGTAGCTTTCTAGTCCAAACCATAACTAATATGACTATATAAATAATCATATTTTACTTAGAACCCAGAAGTCAATTGTACAGAGATACAATAGACACGAAGACATATCACATAAATATATTAATAATCATAATAATATGAAAAAATCAAAGTACCTCTACAAATACATGACACTACTGTACAAGGCCAATGTCTGGATGTAAAAAATGGCCATCAATAGGATTGTGATCATACAGAAGCCTGATCTGTCGATACTCACCAAATGCCTCCTATGCACTCTCGAAGTTCCCCAACTCAGCTCTTATGACACATACCTGGAACTGCATCATAGGAAGATGCAGAAGTAGGGGTGAGTGATGTGCTACAAAATACAACAGTTTTGATTCTTAAAATATGGAATTTTGTGTGTTCTCAATGCGATGTTAATGGGTCTTATGTGTTATGTTTATATTTGTAGGATTACAAGTTGGCCATGATTTTGGTTAAAGTTTCAGAAGTTGCTGCAGATTTGCTATTATACGAGACCTTCTATGGATCATAGACTATTCTACAGGTCGTGGGGAGGTTTCATGAAGATTTATCGTGAGGGTTTGATTTACAAAAGTTGCTGCAGATTTTCTGCTTATGGGTTTTAAGACAAGGGTCCCAGGAAATAATCTTTCTACTTCTATGAGGTAGGGTAAGGTCTGCGTAGATTCTACCCTCCTCTGATCTCACTTGTGAAATTTCACTAGGTATGTTACTGTTGTTTGCATTCTACGAACATGCAGACGAGTCATAGAAGCATTTATGAGTCATAGAAGAGGATTTGTCCCTTGAGGATCAGAGAAGTAGACTTACAGGAATATCATAAGAAGAAACCTCTTTTACGAGTCATAAACCACTTAAGGATTCATAGAGAGGTGTCATAGAGTTGATGTCCGAAATTCTTGCACCTAAGTATGAGACCCTAATTACCAGCTATAAACTTAAATATGGGTCGTAAAAAGCTTTCATGAGGCGTGCCGACCAGTTCTCTGAAGTCGTTTAGGATTTGAATTTTAATTATTATAATAGGTCTTTTAGATTATTTTTCATAAGTTCTCATCAATTTTGATAAGCTTTTGCCTAGTATTTGGAGAGCTTAATATTTTAAGAGAGAAAATTGTATAGGAGTCTTTGAGAACATTTGTGGTTGAATTTGATTTTTAAGCTTGTGATTTTCATTGAAGTTGGATTGCTTATTATTAAATTTATTGTGTTAGTGTTTAATTATGTCTCCTCAATTCATAATCTACGCATCTACATATCAGTAGCTAAATCCATAACTAAGATTATGGGAACCATGAAGCACTAACAAAGTAAAATTAGATAATTCATAATTCTTGGAAGGTGTATATGCATGTCTTAATTAACTCTCTTCCTTTTGTATACTTTCTAGTGGTGGCGAATATTAGAACTTGGCAGGACCAAGGTACTAATGAATAGGAAAAGATATTAATTAATAGGATTCAATTGATGTGTTCTCGTCTAATCAACCAAACTGGGAAAATGGGAGGTTGTACGAGGACTAATAGGTAATGGTTATTAATGTACACTATGGAGATGCGCCAAGTAACATAGTGAAATTCACTTCTCACCTTCTACCAAAGGGGTTTTTGAACTTAAATTACCCTTCTGGATGTTGTACACTAGACAAGAATTAGATTACTTGGTGATATGGAGTTAGGGAATCATGGGGAACACAATACCATATTTTCATTCCATTATTGACTTTTCTCTTGTGATAGTTTAGTTTTATTTTCTTATTGATTATTGCAAACCCCCCACCCCGATTTGGGGAATTAAGTTGGTTAACAATTTGGTGAATTTTCTTGAGTCTACATACTCCTAATGGGATCAACCCTAACCTTTGTTAGATTGTATATCTTGACAGCGACTACTTTATCCTCTAAAAAGGAGGTGTAACTTGGGTAACATCAATATTTCAGAGTTGTTGCCAGGGAATACGACCACACTAGTGAATTCCTTGGTAATTCGAGTGTTAAGCCTTAATTCCTTATTTCACTTTTATTTGTTGTTTTTGTGTTCTTTTTAGGGTATAGGTATTGTGTAGGCCCAACACTCGAGGTCAAGGCAATCCGTTAACTCCATTTGATCCAAAGATCCACAAAATGCTAAGAATAATAGCCCAAGACAACACCAACAAGGTGGCTAATGTAGCTCTGAACAGAAATAATAATGAGAATACTGAGAATAAGAACCCACTTCCTTTGGAGAACATTCCACAGCCTCAAGATTTCGACGCTAATGCTTACCAGTGGAATCAGAATAGGTTGAATTCTATGGCTATGGAGGTGACTGGAGCTATTGTATTGCCACCACTATCGGTATACACAAAGTTCATAGTCTCAAGTCGGTTACTTGAAATACCGCAGAACCATAAGATATTTGTGAGTTTACCATCGGATGATCCTCACAGCCACCTACACAATGTGTCATTTATCTATAGAGTATGATGGGAACACAGAATTTGTCTATGGATGCTGTAGGACTTTGTGTCTTCCCATTGCCTCTCACGTGCAATGCCTCATTATGGCTATTTGATCTCCTGCAGAGTTCAATCACTAGTTGGACAGACTTGCAGAAGGCTTGTTGGAGAGGTACTTCCCTAGATCGAAGGAGCGCAAGTTGAAGGACCAGATCAATACTCCGAGCAACTTCCTGGTGATTCAATAAGAACTATTTGGGAGCGGTTCACAAAATATCTAAGGAGCATCCCTGACCAAAAAATAGTTGATGACTCCTCGGTGGAGATCTTCTACCATACTCTTGATTTAGAATAATTAGACCTGTGCTGACACTATCATGGGGGGTATGTTTCTAGATAAACCATTGGCAAGGATTATAGAACTAATGGAAAAACTGGTCAAGACAAATCGTGAATGGGGGCAATGGGATAGAGCTTCCATAAAGAGTAGATGTGCTGTCAGTATGGGTTCAGAGAAAGCTCGAATTAATGAAGAGATCATGCAGTAGCTTGCTCAGATTCACACAGGTATAGAGGTGATGATGAATCAGAGCCAAGAGACAGTAAATATAGTGGTTCATTAATTTCCATGTGCACCCATGTACAAGGAGCCATACTATGATAAGTACACATTTTTTGTTGCTGATCATATAGAGGATCCCTGATCAATGCCCAATGATCTAATTAGGACTATTGGTGCCAAATTCAAGGGAACCAAGCTAGAACTTTTATAGAGATGGGGCTTATAGGGACAACTGCAGATGTTACAATGATAGGAATAGGGGTCCAAATGCAAATTGGGGTCGTAGAGAAGTCTTTAGAAATGGTCCTTATGTGCCACTACACAACCGTGATACATGTACAAGTAATTCTAGAATTGATGAGATGTTCGATCGGCTGCTGAAGAAGGCTAATACACAGGATGAGACTCTAAGGGGCATGAAATTGGAGATTTCAAGTATTAATCAAAAAATAATGTCTCACTCTATGGCTATCAAACAACTGGGACAACAGTTTGATCAGGTGTTGACTTAGTTTAATCAACATCAGATGGGTACACTACCTAGCAATACAGTGCAAGATCCTAAAAATGAAGTGCAATGTTGAAATGAACCTAAAAGTGCCCGAAAATGTGCCTTGAAACTGCCAGGAATTATAATTTTCACATATCTCAAAATTTATTCGTGATATCAAAAATCCGACTTCATATTCTTTACCAGGGGTTCCAATTGAGTGAGAAATGGGTCTAATCCTAATTTAAGAGTAACCGTAGCGAAATTTGAAAAACGTAAAAATGTGATTTCCATTGAGCATCCATACCCCTGGTGTGATGCGCCAAGGGCGCGCTATAGTGTATTTTTGGCTGTCAACTTCTATCTCGGTCCAAAACTTTTGGGTCTTGGGCCTAAATGTTTCCATGCATGAAAACACCTATTTCTTAGCCATATTTCACCTTCATATCGTCCAAAATATTCCCTAATACTCACTCAAACACTTAGACTCATAATTCACTCCAAATTTTAAGTCCCAAAACTTATTAGGATCTTAAGGTTCTGATTCATGCTTCAAGTCTACATTTCCAATCTTCTTTAAGAATTCTTCAAATTCAATGTATGTGGGTTTCAACCATTGGATCCTTTCACCCATGGTGCCCAAGCTTCTTTTTTTTTTTAC
>JAOTQJ010040124.1:0-15234 GCA_025642045.1 Solanum sejunctum
TTTAAGTTATACATATTTATATGTGCTTTTATTAATTCTTTTGTATGATAATATTATGAGGAGATTTATGGTATTTTACTTATGTATATGATTATACATTGAAAAGTCGTATGAAATTGATGAATTTTTATGAGGATTTGATGATACCCCGGCTAAGTCTTGTTATGTTTTTGGTGGGTTATTTTGAATATTCAAGTGATTCCATTTTACTCTTTTCAAGTCTTATACTTTGAATTGCATGATTTTAAGCTAATGTATATTAGAGGTGAAAAATGGGTGTGGATTGGATTGGATTTGGATTGATTGAATATAGATTGAGCCAAAATAGATTAGATCACAATCCATCCATAAAAAATATGGGTAAATATGAATTTGGTCAAATATGATTTGGATAAGAGTGGTTCCAACCCACTTTATTCTCTTGAAGTCAAAAAAAAAATCAAAGTTAGATTGTTAATATTCAATCCCAATCACCCCAATCCTACCCCCAAATAATTATTTTTGAAAAGAATATTTTTTTAATTTTTTTAATAAAAGTTTAGTTCTTCAGTGTATCGAAGTTTTGAGACCCCAACATCGAATAGTAGAACTGAACTTTTGGAAAAAGAATACCTACACCAAACTAAAAAATCGAGTTAGTTTGATTAGGTTCGCTTTTTTGATTTTTCAGTACTTATACCCCACCCCAATAAAAAAAAAGAGTTAAATTTTTTGGTCCCCACTAACACTAAACCGACAAATTAAATTTGTTTTGTTTGGTTCGACTTTTTGATTTTTCGCTATTTATGTTTTTTGCCCCACCCCACCCACCCCGACACCGAATCGAAAAAAATCAAATTAGTTTGGTTTGGTTCAATTTTTTATTTTTTGGTATTTATGCCCACCCCAATAAAAATTAATAAATGTTAATTTTTTTGCCTCTCCCTCCCCGGACACCGAATCAAAAAATCGAATTAGTTTCGTTTGGTTCGATTTTTTAATTTTCTGGTGGTTATACCCACCCCAATAAAAAATTAAAAAAAAAGTTAACTTTTTTACCCCTTTCCCCCCTCCCCAATCCCGACACCAAACTAAAAAATTAGGTTGATTTTGTTCGATTTTTGATTTTTTGATTTTTCATTTAGAAAATATGAGTGATCCATTAAAAAAAATATGGGTAAAATGAGTTTCTTTTACCTTATATGGATTCAAATTGCAACCCCTAATGTATATGTACCCACTAGATGATTTGATTAAATATGAATGCCAAGCTTCTATGTTGATGAAACCTTATGGCAAGTTATGCAAACTAGAATGATATGAATTTTTAAAAGGGCTATTGTGCATGCTATGAGATATGAGAATATCGTGAAAGTTGTGAGAGTCATGAAGCCCTATCTTTGATATTATGAATTTTTGGTTTTGATGACTACTCTATGACAATATTATGATATTGTGATGCTTTTCACATTATTGCTATGAGTATGATTTGAATATTCCTTGGGATTGTGGCCTAGCACTGAGAGGACCTTGGTAGATTCCCATTGTCCCTAACTATGTTGCCACCATAAATTTGTGAATTAGTTAATTGATCCATATAGCTCATGTTATATGGTTGACCAAGAAGGGTAGTGTTCTAGTACTACACATGTTAGTTAAATATCGAAATGGATGATATTACTATAAGGTTGTTATCATAAGTTAGCCGAAATGGCTGGTGTTCCCGTAAGGTGTTTATGAAGCACTTTTCGAAATGAGGGTGTTATTGTACAATGAGTGTTTAGGTTATCCTAACAAAGTAGACCATTCCTAGTCTGATGTAGAGTGAACATCGTGATTCCAAGTAGTACCTCGCTTGGTCTTATATGTTGGCTACGGTTCCTTTCCATCTATGTATGATACGTTATATGATTTGATGATTCCTCATGTATATTTGACTAAGGCATAGAGCATTTATGATATATTGAGCTTATATATATTGATTATGATTATGCATATTGCTTAATTATGGCTTATGTTCTTTGTTGCATTGCATCTCACATACTTAAGTACATTCTAAATACTAATGCATACTTTTGCTTACAAGATCTAACCATGTAGGGATCGGAGTTCCTATCCACCCTCCTCTTCCACGTGGCTAGACGATTCGATTGAAGATTACTTTGGTGAGTCCTCCACTTTCGGGACAATAACCATTTACTTTCTTGCCTATTTAGCATTGTGTATTTTTGGATACTATCTATTAAGGGTGAGCTCAGGAAATGTCTTGGCCCCCTTTCCATTCATACTAGAAGTGTTGTCGGATATTTGGATATGTACGTATTGAGCCCGACTCATATTATGCTATGTATTATGAAAGACTCCCTTAGTCCCTTATTCCCTCTTATGTGTTGAATGCATGTTGTGTGGATGAGATGAAAGTCCTAAGTCCCCAATTTTCAAAATAGCATGAGTTATACTGACTAGCTCCTTAGACTTTATTTGCTACATGATTCATGCTAATTCTCTTCCCTAGAACATTCCCAGAGCGTGAGTCCAACGTCCCATTTTCCCTAGAAATTATGTGTTATTTGCTTTAATTTTTACTTTTGCAACTAAGGATGTCTATGCATGCTTAAAAGACTTGTTTGGGGTTCCTCCAGGTTATCTATTTGTTATATTACACCTAGGCCTTAGGCTTGGATCTTGATAAATCTTGATATCAGAGCACTAAATTTGTAAATGATCCTTGAAAATTCAATACACCATGTTAAGTAGAGTCTTATTTATAGTTGTGAAGCACACCACAACTATAATTAGAATGCTATGAGGAATCTTAGGAAATGAATCACTTCTTCATACTCTATTGTGTGCTACAGATTTGAATTAAGGCTTTCTATCTCTAATGGATGATCTTTTGCTCTTTTATATCATGATGCATCAAAGATGAGCGACTCAAAGAGCTCCCACTCCCGAGGATAAACTAGCCCCCCTGGCTCTGCAAGTTCTCCAAGGAGAGGAAGGAGACACTCATGCCGAGTACTAGAATATGATCACATTGTTGGCAAGGGTCGTAGCCAACCAAGGCGTTCAAGCCCTTCATGCTCCTATCCCCGCATCAAGGGTGAGGGATTTCACAAGAATGAATCCTCTAGAGTTTTATGGCTCCAAGAGTCAAAGACGACCCCCAAAAGTTTATCAATGTGGTGTACAAAGTTCTTGACATTATGAGGGTTAGCTTAGAAGAAAAGGTGGAACTAACTAAAGGGCCTCAATTGTGGTTTGTTCAATGGAAGGGTGAGAGAACGGATAGAGAGCCTATAACTTACAAGCCACTATTAAAGGAAATATAATAATTACAAGCCACTATTAAAGGAAATATAATGTTCAAGTGAACATAACAAGATTTAAGATTCCACTTGCCTCACCTAGTAGCCGAATCAAGTAATAACAGGAGCTTTTTCCCTTGAATTCACACCCGAAATGTCACAATCTAATCAAATAGTATCGTAATCACATAACAAATCTAATTACACCCAAATCAATCAATTCTGGCAAGAGAAGTAAAATGGTCAAAATTAGGGCTAAAATTTTAAAATTTTCGAATCTAGAAATTGACCAAAATTATGAATCTACACAAGAAAAGGATTTTGTGGGTGAAAATCTCACTAAAATCGAGTGCAAATTGAAGGAGAAATCATCCATTAAAATTTTCAAATCATAGACTCAGAATCCCTAATTTTAAATATCCAACATCATGAAATTCAAACCAAAATCAAGATAAAAGCCATGAAAATTAATCAAAATAATGATGAAAATACTTACCCAAAAGATTTTCACAAAAAGCTTTATCAAAAATCACTCCAAAAGCTTGAAATATTTGAAAATAGAGCAAAAATGGTGTTTCTCGGATTTAACACTGTTTAGACAAAAAAATGCTCTCCGCAAACGCAGGGGGCAAACATTGAGGTCTTTTACCATAGACCTTTAGGAATGTGGTCCTCAAGGCCGCGAACGTGGAGAACACTTGGGGGTTGCATCAGAAATCAACTATGATCAAAAACTTAATATGAATCCTTGGAATTCATCTGGAACCCAAATTTCACAAACCAGACATGTATCAATACAAGAAATGGTGATTCTAACTCAATAGAAATAATTTGATTTTGAGGCCTCCTCAACACAATCACCAATGCAACTCAATAAAACTAGTTTAAAATTTAAAATACCAAAATTACACTCATAAAATTCAAAAATTATGATGAGACCATTTCTAATGTTAGTTTCACCATCCAGAACTACTATAACTGTCAGAATTTCTATCCAAACTTCCAAACTCTGAATGTTGGCCAAAGTAAAACTTTGGCTCCAAAAGCAATTAAGAAAATAACTTTGGGTCTAGAATCCCTATTTTAACTTCGAATTTAGTTTTGCAAGTTCTTATAGATCAGTTTCGGCATTTCGGAGCTAATAGAATCGACAAAATCGAATTTTGACACTCAAAACTCAAAATGACCTTAAAAATCTAAATTATCAAACTTAAGCCTTTAAAACTCTTTCTTCGCAAACTCCAACTTTTTATAAGATTTTTGAAATTCGACATTTTAACTCGACCTAAAATGACCCGAAGAAACTTCCAGAAAGGATAAAATAGTAATTTGATTGAAATTTCTAAAAATGACCTTTAGGGTCATTATATTTCCTGAGATTAGAAAGCTCTATTACAACATGTCTGTGTAGTGTCTATTTAATTTAAGTTTAGGGCATTTTAGTCTTTCTACTCAAGTTCAGCAGGTGTTGCATTTTACTACTATATTGAATATGTGGCCTTCTAACATATCATAACTGAGATTATTATCTTCTAAGTGATGGAAAAATAATTAAAGTCCACACTACTCCTCTTCTTTCGGCATTATTTCTTCCATTTTCTAACCCAGATTTCAATATCCACATAGGCACTGTATAATTAAAATTTATTTACTGCCTGATTTAATTTTCTGAGAATAAATAGACTCAAATCTGTAGTGAAGCTTTGAATTTTCACTTTTTGTTCAAAAAGAAGAAGTTAATTCATTTGGGTCGAGGTGACTCGTCTTCAATCCCTTCTTTTTGAATTTCTCCGGTGGCAGAAGATACTATTTTTGGTGCTGTCCAATCTACTTTTTTATTGCATGAATGTAAAAAAATCGTTCCTTTTTGTTTTGTATTTTTGCTTTTATTACACTATGTTAAAAATGAAACCATTGCTCTCTCTGCATGGTATGTTGTTTGCTTTTTGTTTTTGATTGTTGATTTTCAATTCTCATTTTGCTTAGGAGACCCCAATAATTTAAAGCCACAATTTTTCTTATGGTGTTCCGTCTTTTGATTCGCCCATGCTATATTTCAAATTTTTTGTCACATGCAGTAATTAATTTAGTCTTTTGGGTGTCCCATGGCTTTTCACGGAAGAAATTTTACTAAAGATTATTCCAAGTGGATCAACTGTGTAGGGTTGTTAATTTTAGTATTTCGTTGTTGTTGGTTTAGCTTAGAGTTTTGAAATTATTTTCACTTGTAGTCAAGTTAAGGATCTATAACTACTTCAACCATAATTCAAGCTACAGTTATGTTCATCGATGTTTTTCCCGCCATTTATTTTATGAATTCCTTTTATCATGCATTAGTTAGCTAGAATAAGCCCTAGTTAGCTAGAATAGGCTTTGAGTGTTTGGATATACTATTAATTATATTTTTGTGTTGTCGTACTTTGTTTAACCCCTTATAAAGACTTTGTGTGTTATTTTATTATATAATAAGTGTCTTTATATAAAGATTTCATTATGTATATATGTGTGTCCATATCTTATATAGTAGACGATTTTATATAGAGAGTAATTTAACTCATACGCGAAAGATTAAAATTGTCAACTAATATAAGTTAAAAATCAAATGTTCACAATCAAAGATAAGAAAGGACAAACATTTAGGTGATGTAGCACAACATTAAATATGATTTGGTCTTAATTATAGGAATGGTTAAATTCTGACTTCTTGTGCTAATACATTTTGTATGTATTGAACAGACCAATTGGAGAATTTTATTTATGTTCTGAATATTTATAAATAAACTCTCTAGTTCATTGCATATACTTATATTCTTAATCTTGATATAATTATTATGAGCAATATAATTTTTTATACTATTTTAATCTATTCAAAGTTGAGACTTTTTAATGAGTCAATATATTCCTAATGGATAGGATAATTACAAATGACATTAGTGAAATAATGATTAGTTGATAGAATCGTGTCTCGATCTCCAATTGAAGACACCCCTTTATGGCTACTTCAGAGTTTTCATGTGAAAACTTTGCAGGAGAATTTTATATCTGTCACATGAAATAAATCAAGTATAAATTATAAACGATTAATTTAGTCAATAAATTAAATTTTTTTAAAGATTTAATTTAATTAATTGGTGTGGGTAATTTTAAAATGAAAGGAGGGGGGGGGAGGTAAATAAGGTGTAATGTTAGATTTTAAAATTAATATTTAGGAGTGCAGTTACATATTTTTAGTGGAATGATATGTATTTTTTTTATGATATGGTTAATTTATTCTTTTAAGAATTATTATCATAAATGGAAGCCTCAGTTAAATATATCTTCGGTCCCTATTATGCCTGATTAATGAGCTAACAATCGGTGAGTTTTATTATATATCAAAATATTGATTTGAAAATATTTCAAATTTAAAAGGGGCCAAAACGTTTTTTTGTATTTTAAGGGGTATTGATTACTCCTAAATATGGCCTAATAATGTCTGATTAGTTTTTGTTTTCTTTAAAAAGAATAAAAATGTTTTTGGGGTTTATTGAATTTTTATTGCCCCTTAATAGCCTTATAAACATTGAAGATTCTTGAATCTCTTCTTCTTATGAAGTTGATGATAAAAAGAGGTTCCTAAAGAAAAAAAATACATAGATAAAAGAAAAAAAATATAAGTTTCCTCAAACACTTGCCCGCATAAGTTACTTGTCGAATAGTTCTTCAGAAAATAGTAGAAGACCAGAGTCCTGAATTCGTATCTGGATTCAACTACCATTGAAGAAATTATTGTTAAGAACTTCAAGAGGTTTGTAGTTTCTTCTGAAATTCAATAGTTTTTTTCGTGATACTAATCATATTACATCATTATAGTGTAAGAATCGTGGTCTTGTTAGTTGCTTCCGCTGTATTTTCTAACAATTGGTATCATAAGTCATCTTACATTTATCCTGATAATGTAATATGAGAATATTTGCATATCTCATTACTTTTTTGTGATTAAGGTATCACGTTGGTACTTTGGTTACTTGTTGATTTGTTTATATTTTCAAGAGATATAAGATTTCTAATCTATAATCGAAAAAGTAATTCGCACGTATGTTGAATCAGTGTTTAATTTATGAGTTGAACTTGAGTCAGTGTTCTAATAAAATATGTATGTTTAATGAAGTTTTTTCTATCTCTCAGATTAACTATGTCTCATTTCAAATTGGTGGTTCAGGATAAGGAGAGACATAGCTGAGTTTGTAGCAAAGTATTTGAATTGACAACAAGTCAAGTATGAGCACCAAAGGCTAGGTGAATCGATGATGAGGATATCCATTCTCGAGTAGAAATGAGAGAGAGTGACTATGGATTTTATTACAGGTTTGCCCATGGATTTGGGCAAGTTCGATTCAATTTGGGTAGTAGTTGATCATTTGACCGAATCGGCTCACTTTCTACCGGTGAAGACTAGCTACAATGTAGAGTAGTTGACTAGGTTGTATATCCAGAATATTGTTAGATTGAACGGGGTGCCAATGTCTATAGTGTTAGATAGAGGATATGTGATCACCTCCCTTTTTGGAAGGCTCTACGGCGTGGTTTGGGCACTCGATTGGATTTGAGATCAGTTTTCCAGCCCCAAATAGATGGATAGTTTGAGCACACTATTCAGGTATTAGAGGATATGTTTCAGGCTTGTGTGATATATTTTAGGCCCGATGGGATTATCAACACCTGCATTTGGTAGAGTTTTCTTATAACTACAGTTATTCTTCTAGCATTCAGATGGCACCATTTGAGGCTTTTTATGGCCGGAGGTGTAAATCTCCTATTAGATTATTTTACGTAAGTTCGGCGGATGTGTTGAGTATGGATTTACTCAGGAATGCTATGGAACAGGTCTGATTGATTCAGAGTAGATTGTTGACAGTTCAAAGCTACCAAAAGAGTTATTCTGACCTAAGGATTAGATCTCTTGAGTTCTTTGTTGGGGATAGTGTTTGACTGAAGATTTTACCCATGAAGGGTGTGATGAGATTTGGGAAGAAAAGCAAGCTCAATCGTAGATTTATTGGCCTATTTGAGATTTTGAGGAGAGTTGATGAGGTTGCCTATGAGTTGGCATTACCACCGAGACTATCAATAGTTCATCCTATATTTCATGTCTCCATGCTTCGTCGGTATATTCCAGATGAGTCACATATGATATCTTATAATTCAATTTAGTTGGGTTCATACTTGTCTTATAAGGAGGAGCCAGTACCTATATTGAATAGTCAATTTTGAAGATTAAGGTCCAAGGATATACCTTCAGTGATGGCTCAGTGGCAGCACCATCCTGTTGAGGAGGCTACTTCGGAGTTGGAATCAGACATGCAGGCCAGAAATCATATCCATTTTTAGGCTTCAGGTACCTTCCTTTTCTTTATGTTCAAGGATGAATATTATTTTTAGCGGTGAATGATATAATAATCTTGCTGGTCATTTTTAGCTTATTTGTGAAAATTACTATTTTACCCTTTCATGAGTTACTTTGGACCCATTTTGAACTATTGTGTTGTTAAAACTGAGATCCTATGTTTTAAAACTAGAAAATATGAGTTTTGGCATTTGTGGAAGCTTAAGTCGCTGAAAAAATGAGTTTTGGTGTCATTCTGAGTTTCGAGTGTTGGATCAAAAATCTGTCAATTTCATTAGCACTGAACTGTCAAATCTAGTGTAAGAGAAATTGTGGAATTGAATTTGGACTTAAAAGAGAGATTTTGGGACACAAAGTTGTATTTTTAATTATATCTAAAGCCAAAGTTTGACTTTGGTTAACATTCAAAGTTTGAAAGCTAGAATCAAAATTCTAAAGTTTCAGTAGTTTCGGATGTGAAATTGACGCTAGAAATGGTCTTTTCATAATTTTTGGAGTTTTTGAGGGCAATTTTGGTATTTTGAGTACTAAACTAGCTTATTGGAGTTTCATTGTTAATTGTGTCGAGGAGACCTCAAAATTGAATTCTGATTATTCCATTGAGTCTGAATCATCATTTCTGATATGAATACTTGTTTGGTTTGTATGAATCGGGTTCCGAATGGACCCTAGGAGTCCATTTCAAGATTTGATCATAGCTGAATTAACTAGTTTCTGGTGCATGCTATTTTCCTTTCCATGTTCGCGGATATGGGGCCGCATTCACGGAGGTCTCTTGGCATCCTTCTCCGCATTCGCTGATGGCATCTCAACATTCGCGAAGCTTTGTCACTTACCACTCTGCGTTCGTGGAGGTCATGGCCCTTTAGTACTCTGCATTCGTGGAGTACATTTTCGTCTGAGACAGTTTTAATTCTATGAAGCACCATTGTTACTGCATGTTCAATATTTCAAGCTCCTTGAGGCGATTTTTGGCGAGACTTTTTGTGAAAATCTTTTAGGTAAGTGTTTCTGTCATCAATTTAATTATTTTTCACTACTTTTATCTTGAATTTCATTATTTTTGGTATTTAAAATTGGATTTTGATGTCTTCATTTGGAAAACTTAAATTGATGATTTCTCCTTCGATTTGAACTCAATCTTAGTGGAATTTTCACCTATGAACTCCTTTTCATGTTGAATTATAATTTGAAGTCAATTTTCAGATTCAAGAACTTTGAATTTTAGTCCTAATTTTGACCAATTTGCCCCTAAGCCTAATTCACGTCAATATGGGTATCAAAATTCATCTCTTGACGCATAGTATCTATTTTTTTTTATAGCAGTTGGTTGATTTGATGATCGATTTGAGGCTTGGGTTGATCAAAAAGCTTGGTTCGAGTGTGATTTCGACATCGAGATAGGTTCAGCTAACTTTTGGGGGGCTGAATTTAAGTTATTGGATATGTTATGTGATAATTGTAAGATAATAAGTAATTGAAGCGATATGATAGAATTTTGGTGAAAATGCAGTACTAGTTATGTTTGAATTGAAGAAAATTGTGACTTTATTGGTAATTCGAGTTGAATTCTTGAGAGTTGAGATATGTTGGATATTATTATGACAATCTGAGCCTTGTGATATCATTTAGAGAGTATTGTGGTAATTCAATGATATTTGAGACATTTTGAGAATCATGTGCATGTTTTAGGACTTGTAAAGTTCGATATTATTGATATATTTTCTATTGATGAAAGTGTGGTAATTTTGAGCCATGTTGATGACTTGTCATACTAGTTAGGACTCTTGGCATTACTCTTTGACTTTATGTGGTTATTTATCAGTATTCTTATTACGTTGATGCTATATATCTTGATATTATGGCATTGGCATGCATTCATCTCGTATTGCATCTGTACCACCCTTTGACTACGCTGAGGTAGTAAGGTTGAGATATTGTACCACCTTTTTATAATACCCCAAGGTAACAAGGGAGGAATTGTACCACTTTTTAACCCTCTTGACCATGCTAAGGTGGCAAAGTTAAGATATTGTGATATTTGAGAGATTTCAGTATATGGTCTGGGAGGCCCCCGAGTTATATCTGGTAGCTTTAGCTTGATAGATGTGTATATCCGTTGTGCAACAGTCATGATTCCATTCCATGCATTACATATATACACCTCATTTGCATTCCATTATTGATTGTATCTTCCATCTTTTATTGTTACCACATTTATGTGTATATATTGTGCACTAACCTTTTCATTGCAGGTGATAGGATTCTTTGTTATTACATACTTATTTGATTTCTTTTATCCTGTCTGTTGAACCTACGAGGTATATTTTGGTGTACTCACCCCTACTTTGTTTCCTTCCTGTTGATCGAGCACAGGTCCCCCTATAGTGTAGTTGATCTCATTCTACCAGAGCCTTGTTCCACCGATCCCAGATTCTAGTAGTAAGGCTTAGACTTTGAGTCATTATGGATCTATTGAGACTTCCTTTATTGCTTTCTTTTCCAGAATTTGTATTTAACATTATCAGACAACTTTGTATTTACTTGTTCATATTATTTTAGAAGCTCTTGTACTCATGACTCTAGGTTTTGGAATTTAAATTAAGTCTTGTGGTTGCTTTTACTTGATTTTACTTTCCTTTAGTAGCGATCCAATTCTAGGTCATGACACAAGTTGATAACCTTATCTTACTCTTGACTTCCTTAAATGATTACATCGAACATTATGAGACCTATTTATTTAATCTATTGTCTTTCATACTTGGTATATTATTTTATATTGACGCCCCATTGCTTGGGGCAATGCATTCATGCCTGCAGGTCTAGACAGAAGATTTGATAAACCTCCCAAATAGAGCAATTAACTTCTAGCAGGTTGACAAGTCCCTTTCTTCAGGTGTTGTTAGAGTTTTGAGGTTTGTTTACTTTTGTTGTATATATATTAGGTAGGTCGGGGTCTTGTTTCGCCAAGCTTTACTACTCTTAGAGGCTTGTAGAGTAGTTTGGCTTGTATAGCTACGTAAATGGCTATGTTGACCTAGTTGTTGGTTTGTTGAGATTTGATAATTGTTGTTGTATTGTCTTAATATATACCTATTTTCAACTTTTGTATAGCTCTCATGACGGCTTCGACAGCCTAAACAAGACTTGTGTACTAGTTGGTTATTCTTTATATGAAATATTGGGAGTAGTTTCCTTTATAGAGTTGTTGACAGGGTCTTGCTAGTCGATTGCTTATTTTTAGGCCGAGATATATATATTTGATTTTGTGATTATGTGTGGCTGCTATGCTCTAATGGCAGATGGTTCAGCATGGTTAGCTCTAGCCTAAGTTTTTGGCATTAACCCTACACTAAGGCCCAATAATAAGAACAAACAACACAAATGCAGCAAACAATCTGTATAGCAGTCATAGGCATGTTAAGCATGTCGAACAATAGCCCTGTCAGTTCCCAGCAAGCAAAAGTACAACAACAAGTCAATATATGACAGTCATCACATATCAGTCCCCCAGGGGATCCTCAACGGACCAAATTATCACTCTAACAACCCAAATAACTAACAAAAAAACAAAAATTCAACAAATTATCCATATGTAGCCTCATATGCTAACAGATACTAAAATAGTCACAAAAGTAAATCTAATCATATTAAACTGTAGGGATTTTAACCCCTTTTCCCGACTTCTCAGTCAGTCAATCCCAATAACAACATATAATCATGAGTATAGTAAACAGTCAAAGTACCACCACAATGCAACAATCATCAGTAACTTCAACATGACAACAAATACTCTTTCAGCCTAGATAATTAGAAATATAACATGCAATCAATATACTTATCACAAATATTCTCAACAATCATCAGGTATTCAAAAGTACAATCGATACTTGATATACTGACCACAAGTAGGCTCCCTATATATCCATATGCATACAGGTATACACCACATTCCCATTCACAGTCCTTAGCATGTATCATAACTCAATCATAAGCAAAGTACCACGAGCAAGGAAGGTAACACAATATTAATCAAATACCTACCGGCCCCAAAACCAGATAACCAAAAGTAACAGTATGCACGGAATGTCCAACAAGCTCCCCTATAATATTCATTTATCCACACAAAATTTATATACTCTACCTCAGTCTAGAAGAAGGGAGACTATAGCCTACTTGGATGCCGATCATGTGTGCTCCTGTCCAATCCATGGGGATTGTGCTCCTCATCAATCTCAAAATGTTGTCAGAATAGGAGTCATGACGTCAATACAATCGTTTTGACATTTAAAAATCATAGAAAATGGGATTGGGTCAGTTCACGGGTCAAAAAGCGAGCCCCACAATAAAATTCTCAAACAAAGCTCATATAATAATCTCCGTACTCCCCTAAGCCTGTATCTCAAATTTGGGTGCAATATGAGGTCTAAAATGATAAAACAGTCCAAAACGAAAAAAAATATTTTTTTATAAAAACTATAGAGGGCAGCCATTTTGACCTCAATTTTATCTCAAATGGAGCAATTTTTAGAAAAAAATTTAATACCACCTTGTGCGCCAAAAAAAAATCTCTTTAAGTTAGGCTAAAATTTCAAAAAAAAATAATTCAAAATGATCGAGTTATTGCATTCTAAATTTTTAAAAGAAAAAAAAAACTAACAGAAATAACTATAAAAATAGCTTTTTTTGGCACCAAACGGAGCTCGATCAATCAATTCCGACATAACCACGACATGCGTCTTGTAAAAACACACAGAATGGACCCAAATTTCACAAAAAATCCAACTCAACAAATGGATAAAAAATCACATGTCAAAATTTTCAAAAAATCAAATCCAATACGCAACAGAAAATGGCAAATTTTACTCAAACGATATGCCAAAAGTAATTTTTCATGCTCCCATAATGTTCTTTCGGAAAAATATATAAAGTAGCCTTTTGAATCATTTAAAATGGATCAAAAACAAGAGAATTATCGCAACGAAAAGTTTATTCTTTCCTTTTGCTCGAGCCTGGAACAAATTCTTAAAATATTCCTTTTTTCTTTTTATTTTTTTTAGTCATCTACCACGTGGAGGCCTGTGGTTCGATCACCTTGGTGCATCGCCTTTAACTTTTAGCAACTGCCACTACTAGAAAAATGGCGTTTAGCGATGGATACTAGTGATGGAAATATTTCATCACTAAATAACGATGGATTCACAATGGAACAACCATTTTGTTGCAAAACAAACACACAATTTTTTAAGTTATCACGCATGATTGTCGGAATACTTATTTATTGCTAAATATTAGCACAAAATTTTGGCACTTAATTTTTCCTACAAATTTAACATCAAAGTAGGAGGAAAAAATTTAATTAAAATTCCATGATGAAATTAGTGACGAAAAATAATTGTTAGACTTTCATAATTTTAGAAAATTTATATTATATAGAGATAAAATAATCCATTGCTGAAATTTGTTATTAATAAACAAGAGTTATTTGTTAGTGACGGATGTTACAGTCCGTCATTAAGTCCGTCGCAAAATTTTTATTAAATCAAGGGCACAAATTCATTATAAAATTTATCTCCAGAACATTCCTCTTTGCGCAAACTCTCCATCTCCATGGCTGCTCGAACTCTCCATCTCCATCTCCATCTCCATCTCCATCTACGCTAAAACCTTCAAATCATTCCATCTCCATCTCATAAGTAAGGTTCCTCATCTCCAATGAGCTCTCAAATTCTTATCCCTTTCAATTTCATTTAGCTCTCCATCTCCAATGAAGGTTGGTTATTCTAAAAATAGGAGTTTTTAACTCTTTCTATTTTATTTAGCTAGAAAATAGGTGCTATGAAAATAGATTTTAGTCCGCACTAAAATAACTTTACCACTCTAAATTAGGCTTCCCTTTTTTTTTCAGCATGCAAGTTGAAGCTCTAAGAAAATAGAGAGTCATAATTGATGAAGACGAAGTTCCAATAGCGTACTAAAGTAAGCATTTGTTTCATTTTTAACTTTAAGTTACAGGCTCAGTTTCAGTTTCGTTTGCTGTAACTTTTGTTGTATGCACTATGCACACCAGTTGTTTGTTAAAATGCTTAGCAGAAGTATCAATCTGTGATGTCAATCTGTTTTTTCTTTTAGTTTCATAAATCTTTGTGAATTGAAGTTTTAAATTGCGGGTGTCTTGAATTGATTGCTCAAGTAGAGAAAAAAATTTAGATGGAAACAAAAAATGTTTAACTTTGCTGTAAACTCTAGTCCAGTGCGTGATAGTGTGTATTGTGGTAGCGCATAGAATGATTTTACATGTAAAAATATTAATGAAGTGCTGAAATTGGTAAACAAAGTTATGTGGAATCGTAAGTTAAAAATAGTAAAATTATAGTAGAAACATTTTCTATAACTTAGAAACAAATTACATTATCTTGGATGTTGTCCTAAAGATTACAGTGTTCGCACATTGAGATAAACAAAGAGAAGAATAAGGACTAAAAGATTGCCATCATAGCAGGAAATGAAAGAAATATTTAGATGTACCAATTGAACTAGAGGTCAAGTCATAAAATGAAA
>JAOTQJ010040145.1:0-15232 GCA_025642045.1 Solanum sejunctum
ACATAGGTCCCAATACTTTATTAAATCGAACCAATTGAGGACGTTCGGGGTTTAAATTATGTTGTGGGTCCTAACATGTTTGGGCAATGGAATGTTTCAAATAGCGAAATACATCCTTCAAATCGTTAGTCCTACCATTGGCATAAAGAGTCACATATATATTAGGAAGCGTTATACTTCGTTTATGTGCTAAAATGTTATATAGTTTTTTTTATCTGTTATTTGGCTTATGTGTTCAAATACATATGTTTTGCCTCAAATATGATTAGTCCATTATTCCATTTTAAACTCTTAGAATATATTTTTCAAATTTTATATCCGTTTGAGATACTTTTTGAGTTTATTGTTCAAAACGCTTAAATCTACTCCATATATTTCAATTGGGCTATCACTCAAATTCATGTTGACTTTGTTATTCTTGAAAAATAATTTTTATATCAAAATTACCAGAATTACCAAGCATTTTTTCAGTTTCAAATCAAATTTTATAATACCATTATTCTCAGTTAAACCTTTCAGAAAGTCAACTTGTGAACATTTTATTCAAATCATAAATTCATTTAGTCCAGTAAATAATTAAATTTTGTCCATTTGGTCATTCTTCTATAATCTCCTATTCTTCAAATTTTGAATTAACTTGTTCAGGCGACACAAATTTTATTTGATACTTTGATGATTTATTATAATTAATGGACTAACTCTTTCACCTTTCGAGTTTTTTTTCCTTTATAGAGGAGAGATTGATTTATGTTGGTAATCAAACTTGTTGACTTCATCAAATCAAAATGATTTTCAAATATTCCTGAAAGAACATTCATATTTTACATGGTCTCAAGAAGTTTTTACGGATTCATCACTTCATTGTGAACTACGTTTGACCTGATTTTCCTAGTGGAATACGTAGGCGACATTCATTGGCTTCGATCACATTATCTAAAAATTCCAATTCACTTTTATGGTTGGAACTACATTTGACCTAATTCTTGTTTCAGCGGGATACATAGGTGCCACACCGGCTCAATCATATTTCTCATAAGATTTTCATTCCTCTTTACAATGAAAACTAAGGCAGAATTTTGAGAGGATAAATTCCTTCAAAGAAGACTTTCTCCAACAAGTCAGAATGAGAGATCACGTTAAAATTGTAATTGGGGCAGATTTTTTGAGGTTCTCTCAAAAAAATCAATCAAGAATTACCAGAAAGTTAAGGCCTCTTCTATATTCTAAATTGGGCAGAATTTTTAAGAAGGGCCCTCAAATATTATATCAGACTTGCACTTCAAGACGAATCAAGCATGCAAATCAGGCAAGGGACAAACATCAAGATGGCGAGGCAAAACCAACATGGATCAATCTCTTAAAACTAAGCATTTTTCTTTGGATGCAGGAACTAAAGTTGCAAGGAATTGTTGGACCCACAGTGGCCCTATAAGAAATTTGGCACAATGGCCAAAATTGCAAGATTTCATCCAGACCGATACAAGCTGGACAACTTCAGATGACTTCTATATTTACTCATTACTCTTTTCATTTTTAAAATTTCTTCATATTATTCTATTATAATTTATAACACATTTTTCTTAATGTTACAGATAAGATAACTTGGCATAATGGCCAAGATTGCAAGATTTCATCCAAATCAATATAAGCTGAACAACTCCAGATGACTTCTACCTTTAATTATTACTCTATTCATTTACTAATTTTCTTCTTAATACCCCATTATGATTTAATACATTTTCTTAATGTTACAGATCACATCACAGTGGCCAAGATTACTAGACTTTACCCAAATAAGTTAAACCATTATTAAATTGGAGTGTCACTGTCTTCAGTGTGACAAGTTATTTATTGTGGAGAGTCACTCGCCTTCAAAATGACAAATAGGAGCATTACTGCCCTTAGTATGACAAGTTAATTTTATTTTGGAGAGTCACTCGCTTTCAACATGATAAATTGGAGTGTCACTGCCTTCAGTGGGACAAGTTAATTTTATTTTGGAGAGTCACTCGCCTTCAACGTGACAAATTGGAGAGTCACTATCTTAAGTGTGACAAGTTAATTTATTTTGGAGAGTCACTTGCCTTCAACGTGGTAAATTGGAGCGTCACTGCCTTCAGTGTGATAAGTTAATTTATTTTGGAGAGTAACTTCCTTCAAAGTGACAAATTGGAGCATCACTACCTTCAGTGTGACAAGTTATTTATTTTGGAAAGTCACTTGCCTTCAATGTGACAAATTGGAGCGTCACTGCCTTTAGTGTACAAGTTAATCTATTTTGGAGAGTCACACGCCTTTAACGTGATAATTGGAGCATCACTACCTTCAGTGTGACATATTTATTATTGGGTCATCACCTCCTTTAGCGTGACATATTAAACTTATTATTGGATCGTCATCTCCTTCAGCGTGACACGTTAATCTATTATTGGATCGTCATCTCCTTCAGTATGACATGTTAAACCAGATTTACACAAATTATATTTTACATCTCATTTACTATTAACAAGTTTTATCTTAGTTTTTGTCAAGAGCATCCAAGAGGATTAGTTTTTGTCAAGAGCATCCAAGAGGATAAATTCTCAAACAAACCACAGGTGTAGATGTCATCAGGTACGATGCAGCACAACGTGGAACTTTTTCTTAGTAGCAAACTGGACATAGTCCAAAGAGGGATGTCAAACTCTTTGGGCACGAGCGTACGAGTGACTTCCACCATAATCCAACCACACCCCTGTCAAAAGGCATGTGGATATTTCTTTGAATTCATCGGTTTCAGTTTCACATCTGAATTAACTCTAACTGGAAGCAATCTTTCCTGTCTGAGTGACAATATACCAAGAGCTTTGGGTATGAAGTGCACCACATTCATGACTAAGAGGTTGCAAGACTATTTTTCATAGTCAATTTATTTGTTACTCTTCCTGGACCAAAGGTTATCTTAACATAATAAGATTTTCTTTTTAATCGATTGAGTCGAACTACAAGCAGTCTGATTTCTATGACTGGGATATGTAGGCGAGCTTCATGTTGAAAACTCAACTATACTCCAACCTCTCTTAATTCTACTCTTGAGCTTTTCGGTCTCTCCATAATTCAACTCCAAAATAGCTTTTGAATTCTTTCATAATCGTGTGTTAAATCAAGTATTATGAACTACAAGTGACCTGAATTCTCATGCAACCTGAGATATGTAGAAAACCTGACACTAGGATCCGGCCATAATTTTCTGAACTCCTTACTTTTCTTTCAAAAGACAAAGGTGTGGTCTGTAAAAATTGGATTCATCAACTTCCTTTGCCTCGGGTCTCTTCCATCAACCCAAGCCAAACGAGGAGTAGTTGTTGACACCCAATTTTGACCCCCCACATTTTGAATTAATTATTGAGTTTCTTTAATTTTTAACAATGTGAAATAATTGTCTTCGAAAAAATTAATATTATTTTAGAGTTATATTTATTCAAAATTATTTCTAAAAAAATGATTTTATTTTCTTGTTAACTATTTTAATTTAATTATAAATTATTTTAAAATAATTATTTCACTTTGATATTTCAAGAGGCTCGTTAATTGATTTAATTTAATTCATCGTGTATTAAATTTAACTCTGCTATTTTCTTTTGTCAAACACAAGACCAGTATCATAATTAAGATCCACACCTCATTTTAACTTTTTATTTTTTAAATTTTATGTCGGACCCACATATCTTCTACTCAATTTTCTTTATTTTCTCTTCACACCTATACGCTCCTCCATTTTATTTTTTTTTTGTCTTCTTCAACAATACAACAACAACAACAACATACCCCAGTGCCTCAAAAGGCTCCCGCTCATTGCGGGGTGAGGGGGGGTCGGATGTACGCAGCCTAACCTCTATGTTTAAAACAATAAAGCGGCTGTTTCCAGAACAATAAACCTCACCAACCATTTCACTTTTTTTATTTTTCAATGACAAACAAGAACAAAACGTCAAAATGGAACAACCTTAAACGACTCTAAATCTCCAACGTTTAGATTTTGGGAAAATTTTGAGTTCAAACCCAAAATCTCAATTTTCTCTCCTATAAATTCAACATCTATGGTCGACTAAAGAGGTGGCTTTGATTTTCAAAATTTTTTGACAAGATTTCAAAAAATAAAGTTACATTTTGGTGTTGAAATCCTGCTCAAAGCTCGTTGTCCCAGCTTCGCTGCTCCACAACAGGTAGTTTTCTCGTTTCTTTGATATTTCAATTCGTAAATATGTGAAAATCTAAGAAAAGAAAAAAAAATCTTGCATTATTTTGAAGATTTTGCTGTCAAACATGCTTATCCTATAACCATAGCCTCATGTCTTGTATTTTCTTGTTTGTTTGCTGTTTTTGTTGAGTTATAACTTGATTGCAACTTTGTTTAATGTTTATTAATCTATACTTTATTCTTGTTCAAATTTTAGCCTCTTGATTCATTAATAATGTTAGTACTTTGTCTTGAAGTCTAGGTATATCTTGTTGCAAATTATAACATCTTTGGTTAAAAATAAATTAAAGTATTTTTCGTTCATTAGTTTCATTGTTAGTTTCAAAGCTTTTGAGTTTTCATGTATTGATTTTAGTATCAAGATTAATAGATTTTAGGCGTTGAACTTTTGCTTCAAGTTAATGAGTTTTCATATATTGATTTTAGTTTCAAAATATGAAACACATGATGGTTCTTAGTCTCAACTTAATGGATTTTATTTATTTTTTTTAGTTTCAAATTTAATAAGTTCTATATATTGATTTTAGTTTTCAAAGGATATGGATGAACATCTTGACTTTGGTTGTAAGTTATTAAGTTGTGGATTTAAATATTTTTCGAATCTCCAACCTTTTTCTTTTTCTTTGTCTTTGTGCATTTGTCCAAGTCTTCCAAGGTTCCTACCTTGCATTTCTCAAGGCCATGAAAGCCCAGGCAGTTTGGTGGGTTAGTATACAGGTTAAGGAAGCTGCGTTACAAAACTTTCGACCCCCAAAACTTCAGTATATACACTAATATACATCATGTATACAGTGACATAATATTAAAAATAGACAAAAAAATCGAGTCTTCAGCAGAAATGGTTGAAGATGGTTGGAATGTTGGATATACAGATTGACATACAGTGAAAGAGAATGTCTATATACTAATATATAATATATATTCCTTGTTGATATACAGATCAAAAAAGTGGCTTAAGAGCACACAATTGTAGCAGAAGTGGGTTCAGAAATGGGCTAAAGCAAGCCTAAGTAGTTTGATATTTATTATGGGTCTACCAAGTCCAACAAATTAATTTCATCCCTTTTATATTAGTGTTATTTTTTTATATTTTCTAACACTATTTTATTATTTTGTTTGACTTAATTAAATTCTCCAAAAGGTCAAATCATTTGTGTTGGTCAAAAGAAAAAAATTAATTTTGTGAATTTTTAGTTCGAAGAATATATTTCTAAATTTTTCAATACTTAAAGTATGTTTGTGAAAGTGTTTACTTATATTTTTTCTAAGTTTTATTTTAAACAGTGATCTTTTCAAAAGTTAGTAAAATAATTTCAAATCGCTAGATAACCACATGTTAGAGGCTATTTTAAGTGTTAATACCTTCTTAAAATAGTGATAAGAACCCTTACCCATTTCTCTGAAATTTTAGGACTTATTCTGTTAGAGTCTTAAAATTATTTTAAGTTTTCTTAATTTCTTTAAAAAATTAAGTGTTGACCCTGTTGTTTTTTTCTATAAAATTAGTTTTTTAAACTTAATTAAATTTTAAACCAATATTTTATTTTTCTTTAAAAAAGCCGTTTTACGAATAACAAGGAACATGTAGGAAGAGTGATTACAAAGGAGAAATGGAAGGACAATGGAAAA
Source organism: Solanum sejunctum (assembly GCA_025642045.1). Lineage (NCBI taxonomy): Eukaryota > Viridiplantae > Streptophyta > Magnoliopsida > Solanales > Solanaceae > Solanum > Solanum sejunctum. Next base: position 5,870 of record JAOTQJ010040145.1, read on the forward strand.
AGTGTAATGCGGTTGTCCTAGCATGGATTATGAACATTGTGTCTAAGGAATTACTCAGTGGTATTGTATATGCAACAGATGCAGCCATGGTCTGATCAGATTTGAAGGAGAGGTTAGATAATTTGATGGATCAAAAGTATATTAGCTGCACAGGAGATATGCACAACTAATCAAGGTAACTTGAATGTATTTGCATATTTTTTGAAGCTTTGGTTGTTATAGGATGAGTTTGATGCCCTTGTCCCTCCGCTTTTATGTAAATGTGACAATTCTAGATCATATGTGGATCACTTCGCATGCTTAAAGTTGTTTGCATTTCTAATGGTTTTGAATGGGACATATAGTCATGCAAGGAGTCAGATTCTTATGATGAATTCTTTGCCTATTGTTGGAAAGACATATGCCATAATTATGGCAGATGAAGGGCAAAGGATAACTACTAGTATATATATAAGAGAGGGCATTCTAGATCCCACTGCACTGTATGCAGGAAAAGAAAAGTTTTTGAAGAGGTTTCAGAATAAGAAGAATTGGGATCAAGTTTATGATCATTGTAAGATTCAGGGTCACATTAAGGAAGATTGTTATAGGCTGATTGGATACCATCCAAATTGGAGGTTTAAGAAGCAACCAAGGCCAATGATTAGTCAAGCTAATCAGATACAGATCAACAAGCATCAGGACATGATGATTAGTAACAGGAATGAACAGTAAACTAACAAACATCAGGACATGGTGAATCATGTAAATGCCAGAAGAAATAAAAGGTTCAAAGCAGATGAGTTTGCACCTATGAACAAAGGAAAGCAAGTTGAATCAGAACAATTGATTACTCAACCTACTTTCACTCCAAAATAGTATAATAGAATCATACATATACTTGACAAGGAGGAAACATGTTCAAATTCAGGAGGTAGACTAGAAATGGCCAATATGGCGCAAGTATGCTTGTTCCTAACACTCTGTCTGTAACTAGTAGAGAAATAGTTCATACTAAGGAAGGGAGTTGGATAGTTGATTCAGGAGCTATTTGTCATATGGCATCTAAGTTGGATAGGCTGAAATATACATCTATTGTGATGGGAGAATGATGCATTTTGCCTAATGGTGAAGCTGCATCTATCTCACATGTTGGTCAATGTACTACAAAGGATGGTGGTGTGCTGGATAATGTGCTAGTTGTGCCTGCATTCAAGTTTGATTTACTTTTAGTTTCACAGCTAACAAGACGATTGAAATGCTCAGTTAACTTTTTTCCTGAGTTTTTTGTCCTTTAGGACCTCTCCAATAGGAAGGTGAAGGGGATTGGTAAGGAAGTTGATGGACTCTACTACCTTCCTACTTAAATTCCATATAGAGAAGAAGAGGGTGAAAATGCAGTACTCATGGCTCAATATTCAAATAGACAAAAGTTGTTATGGCATAGCAAAATGGGGCATCCTTCTACAAAGGTGTTACAACAAATACTACTAAATGAGGGACATATTTAGTGAGTGAAATAAGTGTTCAATTTGTCCTATTGCAAAACAGACTAGACTACCTTTCAACCTGAGTATGTCTAGGGTTGCTGATGTTTTTGATTTGATTCACTTAGATGAATGGGGACCATATAGAACTAAGAGTCACAATTGATATAAAATTTTCCTAACCATAGTTGATGAAATTCCAGAAAGACTTGGTTGTACTTGCTCAAAATGAAGAGTGATGTTTTTTCAGTTTTGAAATCCTTTTTGGCTCTAGTACAAACTCAATTTAGCAAGCATGTGAAGAAAATAAGATATGATAATGATATATAATTCTTTAATAATGAGTGTAAGAATTTGCTTAAATTACTTGGTATCATTCATGACAGTAGTTGTCCACATACACGACAACATAATGGAGTTACTAAAAGAAAACAAAAGCACATTCTTGAGGTAACAAGAGCACTCGGATTCCAAGGTAGTATCCCATCAGATTTTGGAGGAGGGATGTGTATTAGCTGTTGTGTATTTGATCAATAGGGTGCCCACTAAAGTTTTGAAAAGGAAGTATTCTTATGAACAATTCAATGGCCACAAGCCAACTCTTGATCATCTCAAAACCACAGAATGTCTGAGTTTTGCAACCAAGTTGATAAAACTTGATAAATTTTCTCCAAGAGCTGAGGCATGTGTCTTTTGGGGTATTTAATCACTCAGAAAGGTTATATATTGTATAGTTTGTCACAACATAAGCTCAATGTCAGCAGAGATGGTGTTCAAGGAAGATGTGTTTCCTTTTTAACATACCAGCAGTATGCAGAAACCAATATTTCCAAGTGATAGTGTCATAGTTGAGGATGATGATACTTTACCTACATCTGATGTGATTGAAGACAATATTGATCATGCATTCATAGAGGAAACTTTGACAGGAGTAGAAACCAATTTCTATCAGGAAAATGATGCTTAAATGAGTCATACCTCTAAGGTGATTTGGTAATGCCATCTGCAGTAACTGAGAGAGGTCTAACAAATGATGTCAATAGTAGTGAGGTTTAGGTGCTTGATCACATAACAATTTAGGCTGAGAGACCTACACAGTCTTCTAGAGTATCTCATCTTCCTATTTGGATGAAGGATTATGTCACTCAAGTGGCTAAAACTCATGCATACTCACAAAGCAATTATATGTCTTATGATATTGTATCTACTCAGTACAAAGCCTATCTGGATGAATTCTCTGCAAAAACTGAACCAAGGAGCTATAAAGAAGCTGTCAAGGACAAAATATAGGTACATGCTATGCAGCAAGAGATTAAAGCATTAGAGGAGAATGGGACTTGGAATATAGTTCATCTGCTAGAAGAGAAGAGAGATATTGGTTGCAAGTGCGTATTCAAGATCAAGTACAAAGCAAATGACCAGATTTGATAGATTTAAGGCTAGATTACTAGCTAAGGGGTACAACCAGACAGAGGGAATTGACTACCAAGAGACCTTTTCACCTATGGTCAATAAGGTTAATCATAGCCTTGGCTGCTACTGAAAACTGGAACATCTATCAAATGAATGTTTTCAATGCTTTTCTACAAGGTGACTTATTTGAAGAGGTATACATGGAACTACCTAAGGGATTTTGCAGTAAAGGAAAGGATAAAGGAATTGTTTGCAAGCTTGTTAAGTCACTATATCGACTTAAGCAAGCTTCTAGACAGTGGAATGCTAAGTTGACGGAAGCTCTATCAAACTCAGGCTACACACAAAGTCACTTGGACTGCTCTCTATTCACCAAGAGAAGAGGTTCTGATTTGGTAGTGATATTAGTATATGTTGATGATTAATTAATCACAGGGAATGACAAAGGATTGGTAGAAGAGACCAAGCATGTGCAACATAGTCATTTCAAGATTAAAGATCTAGGTGAACTTAAATACTTCCTAGGTATTGAGTTCATGAGATCCAGTAGAGGCATTGTGATGAATCGGAGGAAATATGCTCTTGAGCTAATAGCTGAGGTAGGTCTAGAAAATGCCAAGCCAAATATGACACCACTAGAATCTAATCTGAAGCTGACCACTGCAGAATATGATCAAGATACTCAATCCTCTGATGTCTTGTATGAAGATGCGGGCAAATATTAACGACTAGTTGGCAAGCTACTTTATCATATTATTATAAGACCAGATATAGCTTTTGTAGTGCAATCTTTGAGCCAATTCATGCAGAAATCAAAGATATCACACTGGGAATGTTGCTCTGAGGGTGATTAACTACATTAAGTTAGAACTAGGGAAAGGACTACTAATGAGTTCTGATCACAAACCATATTTGATAGAGTATTGTGATGCAGATTGGGCTGCTTGTCCAAGCACAAGTAGGTCTGTTACTAGTTTTCTATTGAAGTTTGGTGATTCTTTAATTTCTTAGAAATCTAAGAAGCAAAACACATTGTCTAGAAGCTCTGCAGAGGTAGAATATAGAAATTTAGCAATAATAACAACTGAGATAGTTTGGGTTGCAAGTTGATTCAAAGAGCTGGGTGTCAAGTTGATTGAACCAGCTTCTATCTACTATGACAATAAAGCAGCCATGCAGATTGCTGCCAATCCAATGTTTCATGAATTTACTAAGCATATTGCGATTGATTGTCACTTCATCAGGAAAACGATCCAAAAGGAGCTCATTAGGACAATCTACATCAGCACTAAAGACCAGTAGGCTGATCTGCTTAGCAAGGCATTAGGAAAGGGACAACATGAGTCTTTACTTAGCAAGCTTGGAGTATTGAATCTCTTTAATACATCCAGATTGAGGGGGAGTATTAGAGTTGGTTAGTTAGCCTGGTGGTTATGCTAATTAATTAATCACAAAGTTAGTTAGGTAATTAAAGGTTGGTTAAGAGAATTAGCAGGTTGTTAGATTGTTAGTCACATGGCACAGTACATGCCAAAGTTATGTGTATATATATATATATATATATCATGTACTCATCATTTTTGAATTCATGAGAATAAGTTTTCTCTTCACAAAATTGTTTGACTCATTTTGATCAAGTCCCAACACAAATAAAAATTGAAAAATTAAGAACACAAGTATATACAGGAACAAGTCCCAACCTTATTATTTAACTTGTGCCAATAAAGAAAGCACATAACACTTAGCCTACAAAATTCATGTAGGCCAACTTGTTGGCCAAACTGACTGCCAACTCAGTTGAGATCCCCAACTGATAGGCTTAATTTAAATTCAAAAAGACAAGATTATCCTAACATGCTGACATATCCCATACGGCCAAAAACTTCCTTAACCGACAATTGCCTATGCATGTGCATGGAATGTAAAGGTAACCTTCAAAATTTGCACCAATGTCTTGCCCTTGGCACCTAGATTCATGCCTATCCTGCACATTTGTGCCATGCCCAGACCCTGAACACGTGCTTGTGCTATGACACAAGTCTTGCCTTGCAAAACTGTCATTTGGGTCCGATTTTTTACGCCATTGACCTTGTCCAATCCAGCACTTAGCCTTAACTTGTTTAGCCATGATTTTGCCATATCATAGCCTTGTCTTGCCTTAGTTGCCTAGCCCTTACATGCCTTAGCTATGTCCAACCTTGCATTGCCTTAGCTTGTCCAACCCTTGCCTTGCTTTAGCCACGTCCTGCCTTGCTTTAGCCACGTCTTGCCTTGTATGCCCCGGCCATGCCAATGCCAAAGTCTTCCTTCAGTTGAACTTTAACTAACTGAAGTTATGGGGCCTTGGCTGGGCTTATTAGATAAATCACTATCCAAGCTCGAGCTACTCAAACCATCGAGTTGAGGGTCTGACAAACTTCCTTCACCTAATGATCTTATCATCCTCGATAAGGTAGAACACCTTATTTAACCAGGTTATTTTGTTGAGATAAAATCAAGGTATGCTTTAATCTGATCTTTAAACCGCCACAATAATGCTACTTTCTCCCAGTTTGTATCACATTCTTGTTTGCCCTTCCAATTAATTAGCACCTCTATTCGTCTGCTCTTCTTATGATATCTAGTTAGGCTATGATCTAGAATCTTTTTAATTTGGTCTTCAAAGTGGATCCGCATAACGAGGGGAGCATGTCTAGATACCGACCTTGTTGGATCCTCAGCATCTCCATAGGAAGGCTTTAAAAAGCTCACACGGAATGTGAGGTGAATATTAAGTCGCTCCAACAGATTTAACCAATAAGCAACTTTACCCACTCTGTCAACCACTTCAAAAGGTCCATTATATTTTACAATCAATGAGTAATGCACTGTCATGCTACTAATTTTCTTCCAAATTTTTGGAGTCAATTTCAGCAACACTTTGTCTCTAACTTGGAACTCTAAAGCACGCCGACTTTTATCAACATACTTCTTCATTCGCTTTGCTGCCTTCCTCAAGCTGTCTTGCATCTTATCTAGCATCTCTTGCTTGTCACGCGCATATTTGTAAGCAATAGGAAACTTCCTTTGTGTATTAATTATAGCGACTTCCAATGGTGTATTAGGCTGCATACTAAGCACTAACTCAAATAGACTCTTCTCTGTTGCAGACGACCTGTGCAAGTTATAACAAAATTGTGCATTGTCCAACAAGTCAACCCAATTCCCATAATTTGCAGTCACATCATGTCTGCGATATTCCTCAAGAAGATAATTGATTCTTTCCATCTGTTCATCAGTTTGTGGGTGGTTAGCCATTGAGGACTTCAAATCAGCGCCCATTATGTTGAATAAAGTAGTCCAAAATGAACCAGTGAACTTAGCATCCCGATCACTTATAATACCCAATCTAACACCAAAGTTTTCCATAATAAGCTTATAAAATAAATCAGTAGCTACTTTAGAAGAACATAAAGTAGGGACAGCAATGAAGATATCGTATTTTGAGAACCTGTCAACCATTGCCATGGTTGATGCTTTTCCATTCACATTTGGAAACCCTCTAATAAGGTCCATCAAAAGAGAAGCCCATGGATGCTTCGTAAAGGGCAAAAGATGCAACAAACCTGCTTCCTTCTTCTGTTCCATCTTGCCAAGTTGATACACTAGACATGATTTTACATAGGCTTCAATGTCATCCTCCATCTTTGGCCAGAAATAATTTTGGGATAGTAATGCCATCTTTCTTTCAATACTTGGATGTCCAGCATAAATAATATCATGTGTTTTCTTGAGGAATTATCTACACAACCCATCACCTTGAGGTACCATGACTCTCCCCCCTTGAAATAAAATAGATTATCCTCGATCCAATACCATTTAATTGTTCTCTCTTTAACTTGATCCATAAATTTGACATATAATGAATCATATGCAGCACTAAACTTAATCTTATTAAGAAAATCATATTCAAGTCTAGTTATTGTATAAACAACAGTAAATACCTCTTGAAGACTCAATGCATCAGCCACTTGGTTTTACTTCCCTGGTTTATATGTTCCCACAAAGTTATATTTTGCAAATATCTCTTGTCATTATACCTGCTTCAAACTCAATTTCTGTTGAGTTTTGAAATAAGTATACACCACATTGTCCATATTGACCACGAACTTTATTCCTATGAGATACACCCTCCATGTTTTAAGACAATGGAGCACTGCCACCATCTCTTTTTTATGTACAAAATATCTTTGTTCTATTGTATTCAACTTTATGCTCTCAAATGCAGCAGAATGATCATTTTGAACCAGTACACCCCTAGAGGCATCCGTGTGCACTTCAAAAGGTAAATCAAAATCAGGCAATCATAATATTAGTTCAGAACCAATGACCTTTTTCAATGAGTTGAAAACCTTTTCTCTTTCTTTAGACCAAGCCCATTTCACGTTCTTCTTCAAAAAATCTGTCAAAGGGGCAACTTTTTTTGAATATCCACCAATGAATTTTTGATAATAATTTGCCAGCCCTAAGAATAATCTTATTTCTTTAACTCCGGTGGATGCTTGTCATTCTACCATTGCTTGCACTTTCTTAGGGGTCATGCGCACTTGGTTTTCACTAACCAAATGGCCCCAAAACTTGATCTCACGACTAGCAAATTCACACTTTTCCATCTTGACATAAAGTTGGTTTTTTTAAGTCCTTGCAACACCTTTCTCAAATGCAATAAATGGATTTCTAGAGTTCTACTATATATGAATATGTCATCTAAGTAGACTATTACAAAGTCATCAAGATAATCATAAAGAACATTTTTCATTAAGTTGCAGAAAATAGCCGGGGCATTAGTCAGCCCAAACGACATTACAAGGAACTCATAGCTACCATATCTAGTTACGCAAGTGATCTTTGGGAATCCTTCTCGGCTATGCTAACTTGCCAATAGCCAGACCTTAAGTCTAGCTTAGAAAAGAAATTAGCCTTATATAACCTATCCAGCCAGTCTTGAACTAGCGGCACCGGGTACTTATTCTTCACAGTCACTTTGTTCAGTGTCCTGTAGTCAACACATCCTAAGACTTTCATCCTGCTTTTTCTGAAATAGCATAAGAGCACCAAATGGAGCCTTGGATGGTTGGATCATGTCTGCATTAAGCAACGCAGACAGTTGCTTCCTTAGTTTACCTAATGCTAAATGAGACATGTGGTAAGGAGGACGTGCTGGTGGCACCAGATCCAAGAATCAAGTCAATTCTGTGATCAATTTGCCTCCTTAGAGGTAACATTTTAGGCAGTTCTTGTGGCATCATGTCCTTGTAATCATTTAACAACTTAGCAATATCATCATGAACTTTAATTTGCACATCAGGTTTCACTTCCACAATGCAACAAAATATGCAGTTTCACCCCTCTTCAAGCCCTTCTCAAAATTGATAGCCGATAGTAAGGCTACAATTTCCTTGTTCTTCTTATCTTGACCATCAAAAGGATTTATTCCCTTCATAAATCCTAGGTCTTTTTCACCCATAAACATCAGACCATCTAAATGAGGAATTGGGACTCAAACTTCCTCATGAAATCAATTCCTAACTAAACATTAAAATCATCAAGTGGCACCGCTGTCAAAGTATGCACATCAGGCCAGTTCTCGATTTTTAAAGGTACATTGGCAATTATGCCATACCCTGGTTGTGCAGCATAATTGACAACCTTCATCTTCGTTGAACAGTCAATCACTTTCAACCCATACTCTCTAACAATCTTTAAGGCAAAAAATGTGTGAGTAACAACAGAGTCTACCATCGCAACAATATTTTTATCCTCAATTTTCATGTCAACATATATCAAAGTATCATAGACATCAAACAAATCCATAAAATTAGTAATACCTACACAAGCAATCTCACTTTTGGATTTCCTCTCATCGATGTATATCCCACCAATACTTGACAAAACGTTGATCAAACGCAGTGGGTAGACATAGGCAGCAATTTCCTATCCTCCCGCTTGCTTGATTCTCCTCTTCAGCTAGGAGCGCATTAATCTTCCCCTGCCTTGGACAGTTCCTTGCTAGATGTCCTGGTTTCTGGGAAGTCCAGCAAACTTTTTTCCTACCCTATTTGTTTTGACTAGACGAGGCAACATCCACTTTCCCTTTACCTTTGTCATTCCATTACAAGAAAAAGACTTATTAGGGACCAATGATTAAGGACGAACAAAAAATCTGGTCGCCATATGTATGTCTATAGAGACACAATTATTTGTTGGTTCTGTAATTCTTGTTAAACTACAGAAAATAATAATGGTTTGTTTGGAAATCCACCTGGTAATTGAAATTGGTGTAATTACCAGGGTAGTAATTATACACAATGTCACATCCTGGCAATTATACTGTCCTATTTGTTTGTCAAAGTGTAATTATAATATAATTACAAGTATGTTATTTGGTTGCACGAGTGCAATTACAAGGTTATATTAATTTTTTTAAAAAAATTAATTATCTAAA